>JAQJVL010006767.1:0-27269 GCA_035578905.1 Stictocephala bisonia | reverse complement strand
CACTAAAACTAAGTGGACTCTTAACTTCTAAGAATTTAGTATAACTTAATAATAAGCTCTTTGTCATGTAACTCATCACCCTTTATATGTTGTGTGTAATCTTTTCATTTTCTCTCTATATTGAAGTTTATAACTTCAAGGTGGCCGGTATGTTAGGTAATAAGATAATTGTACATAGTTCATATATTCTATAGTTATAAGAATTGAATTTTGGTATTTCACATTCTCACCAAAGCTAAGGGAGAGAGAGGGTTATCTGCCCTCAGAATAGACATCACGCCACCCCGAAACTTGAGTTTTCATTGGTGCTCAGAATTACACTCACCTGAGGCGACGATTTCACCCCAGACAGCACGACACTCTCGGCGTGTAAGCAACTCTCTCGCTTAGTCTCAATGTGTAAGAACGCAAGACACTCTTGGATGTGTACACACACTCTCTCGCGTGGTCTCTCTCTCTCTCTCTCTCGCCCAGACGGCAACAGACACTCGCGGTGTGTATGCAATTCTCTCGTAGTTTCTCTCTCCAACTCACCAATTTCTCTCTAACTTTGTTAACTTTCTCTAACTCTGTGCTACTCATCCAGACCTTCAAGAACTTCGTTTGTGCGGTACGTGATCGGTCTTCTGGACTTTCGAAACGCTCATACTTCCGCGACTACTCTTCAGTGCTCTAGGACTGTGACCAAAGAAGGTGGACTGGATTACCACAAGTGTCTCCAACTACTCCTGTTGGATAAGTGTTCAACCAAGCTCTGTGGCGAGTCAATTCTCTCTCAGTAATTATTCTTTATCTACTTAGTTGATTCTCCCGTCTGCTCCGGAAGAGCAGTGGTCCTCCGTGCTTATTAACATTCTCTACCCGCATTCACCCGTAACATTTTTGGCCCTCTCTACCCCAAACATTTTTGGTCCTACGGGTCGGATCATTTAGTGAACAGGTAAGTTTATAGTTAGTCTCTCATCAACAGAGTAGTCTCAGAAAGCCATAGCCTAACTTTTTCCTTATAATAATTCATACTGCTAACTTCTTCAATATTATTTGGTAGCTGATTGAATAAATGGGGAACAGTATATTTTGGCAATCTTTTACCATACAGTGTACGAGGAGTTAAAGTTACATATTTAATCACTCTCCTTGTGTTAAATGTTCTACTGTACGGTATCTTATATCCACTCTCTCCAAAGTATTTAATTAACATATTAAGTATGTAAAGACCTTTAGCTGTTAATAGGCCCATGTAAATAAACTCATTATTCTCATCTATGCCTAGGTTGGGACCAATATTGCTTTTAAAGAGAGTCTTCAAAACTCTTTTTTGAAGCATATTTATTGAATTAAGATGACATTCTGCTGCTGTCCCCCATACCGGAACACCATACCTCATTTTTGACTCCACTTGAACTGACTAAAACTCATATCAGGACTGACATGGTCTTGATAAATGTGATTCAAATTGCGATCGTCTTGTTTAAATATAACTAGAAGATTCGCATTGTCTCTAACCCACTGTTTGGGTATGAAACTGTAAGTTTGACACACGTAAAAAGTGTCAATATTGTTATGACGTCCCATCGAAAAATAGTTTTTAATATTATTCTGTTTGCCACAAGCGATATCAACAAAATCATTACAGAATTTGCCTCAATCTCACTTGGATGAGGTACTTCATCGTTGTCTGAATAAGGATGATATCCTATTCCATCTAAATTTGACAGAACGCACTCGAGGAATGTATACTTCTTTTGATACAGTGATTTTGAAAAATGTATACATTGTTAAAAAACAAACCCTTAGGTGAGAATAATAAGTTTAAAAGTAAATTGGTTTTCCCACAATTTGATGGACCTACTATTAAACATCTGATTGTGTTTGGCAATAAATGTCCGTGTCTTTTCATACTCTTCTCTGTCTTCTTATCAACTAACATGCCAAAATTAACGATTGGCAGTGTTACAGACTGTTTGAGAAACTTCATTACTATCGTAAATCCTTTTTATCAATCAGGAGTCATGTGATTTATCAAAACCCAACCAACGCACTAACAATCTATCGCCTTTTCTCTTAATAATTTTTTCAATCAAGTAAGTATCACCAAAACGTATTTTACTTAAATCTTCTTGATAAAATCCACCTTTTATTACATCACCTTTGTCGTCTTTTAGTACGTATGTAACTGGTCTAGTTGGCTGTATTTTCCATACTGTGTAAATCTCATTACTCCATCTAGGCCAATAACCTTTATTGAATTGTTTAGTTAATCTACTTATTCTAACTCGATCACCAGTATCAAATTTAGAATGACTATTGTATTTCTTTCTATTATTAACTATGTGTAATAATATTTCTTGTTCATTTCCAATATTAACCTGAACAGGCTTAACACCAATAGTTCGATGAATGGTATTATTATAGGTTTTCAATAATTTTGGCAGTAAATCTATATCATTAGCACTTTTTGACTTTATTGGTACTGCAAAAGCAAATTTACTAAAACAATTAATTACAGTCATAATATACTGTATTTATAACCTTTGTTGGACTTTGAAAAAGGAATCATTTCGACTAAATCTGCTCGATATAAGTCGTTGATTCCTTTAAGTTCTACATGACGTGTAGGATAGTGACGTCTTGCTTGTCTATGTAATTCTTTTGCAATACCTGCTCGTACATTGTTCATTGTTATCAGGTGAATAGGTGGTAGCAAAATGAAACAAATGTTTAAAATACAAACATATATATTTAAATTTTAACTAGTTCACAAAAAGGTGATGCTTTTAAATGTTCTTCCTTCGGTTTATCCTCCGGACTCCAATCTTCTAGAATGACACCGCATGTAATACAACTGACAGCATCTCCAGTACCAGTATAGTAGAAGCCTGTATCTATCATATCTTGAATGTAAGGATACATCTTAGGCCATCTGAAGAATTTTAGCAACATAATGTCCGCGGTGTTCTTAACAGATTTTTTATATTTACTATAGTTACAAAAGTCTCCAGACATATTTTTAGACATTGAACAGTCAGGATTTTTTAGCTTATGTAAAATATTTATGTGTTTTATAGTTAACTTGAAATTGCCAGATTGCCAGCCACAACCACAACATACTATGTTATCAAAAGGTTTAGTACAGTAGAATCCAGATTTGATCAAGTCTTTCTTTGTACAATTAAAAATATAACAACAAACATCGTCTTCACTATTACTATCACCACTGCTGCAACTACTATTAGCACAATAACAAGTAGGACTCATGCCAACTGTTCAACTCAATGGTCAAGGCCGTAATGATCAGTTTAATTTAGACTGTGGCTGTGGTGGGGGTGTACAAAAATAACAATTCTTCCTTTTCGGGTTAGGTCCATCAAATGTATCTTGAAAAGATTTAAGCCCAAAATGGAAATGATCTGTACATCTTAAATTTTTCAATATATCTGGATCATTCCTAAAACTGACGGGAAGTCTATTATATATCAATTCTAAATCTTCGGTATGATTAATTATAAAACTTTTCGGTAAGTATTTTATCAATTCAGGTTGTAAATTTTTATATCCTCTTTGATAGCATTCTCCAATAGCGAGATTTACAGTTTTTAGCCTATCCTCAACTAATTTCTCAAGTTTAATCCATTGAAGTAGAAATGAACATTAATATATGCGCAGTTTAAAGGATCATGATTGAAGGTACATTTTTTTCTAACACTAGTTTGATTTCTAATAACGCTTAAACTAGGACATACTAAATCTTCTAAATTAATTACATTAACTTTAAACTCTGACAAAAGGTCAGTTACAAATTGTTTCTTCTCATATCCTTTAACATACACATTACCGGAAATATTACAACCTCTAAGCACATCTTTTAGTTGATTATATTCTCTAAACCCAGAACCCCAATAGAGTCCATGGAAGTACTTCTCCAACCACACAACTTGCTTTTGAACATTTTCTGGCAACTCGTTAAAGTGACAAGGTGGTTGAAACAGTTGCAGTTCATAGACTTGCTCATCGGTGGATATGACAGCCAACTCCTTTACAATATACTTGTTGTCTTGGTTTTTAAATCCTTGAAAACTCCATATCTGTACGGAAACAGATTACAAATTAGAATATTGATAATTTAATCTTTTTTTTATTCTTCGTCAATTGCTACAAAACATTTCTTAAAGTCGGTCCAACCATCAAGATCTAAATTAATGTGTTCTCAAAAACTAATTTTACTTTTGTTTGCCAATCAGAAACTGTGAGCTTTAAATTGTGTGTAAGTATAAAAGTTTTACTATATTTATAATCCATAATTACCTTTATAAAGCTGCGTTCTTACTGGTAACCTTGAGAATAAGATCAATAATAATCATGATGATGCACTGCTCCTTCTATTTATAGTCGACATTAGTGACGTAAATCGATGATTCATCAGTTCAAAGGTTATAATGATGTAACCGACTGATATTCTGAAAATATTATTTGTATATTCCTTAAGATGGGTGAAAAAATAAACAGAGTCACAAATTATATTATAATTATTATTTATTATAATTTTTATCAGAAGTTGTTGACTTATATACACTGCAAGCACTCAATGTGCTGTCTGATTTTTCAGTTTTCATATTAAGAAGTTTCAATTTTTCATTAGCAGGAAACATATCAATAAGCCGTCCAGTATCAGGTCTTCGATCCTCTTCAAGTAAATTATAAACTTTTACCGTATCAGAAAATTGAAATTTCTTCATTGTTTCAAAAGTTTCAGTCTGTATCCCAGGTTAACGAGTAATTTTTCACTATAGTAGTATTTCATATAAGTGTCCTTCCATGAAATAAATGGTAGAAATTCTTCTTTACTAACACTTTTCTTCTTACAATATAAATACCAAAAATATTCGCACTCAATACAACTGACGGTCTCCAAAGGAAGATCGAATAACAACTCTAATTTAAGATTGAATGGAAGCTTCATCTTTAGCCTTACTGTTGAATCTAGAATTAAACTCGTTATTTATAGCTGGCAAGCACCTTATCAATTGCAACCATTGGTCCGAATCCAATTTTATTACTTCACGTTGACTATGTATCATAAAATATGTCTTATCAGAATTGTTTCTGACTAAAGCACGTAATCTATTTCCTATTATTGTAAATAAAGTTTCGTATTGAAGATTTCCATCATCATCATGTGAATAGATCTTGTGAGTTTCCATGTTGTCGTGACGGTGTCTAAGATAAGACTGAGTTCACTTTTATACTGTATCCGAAACCATAGATTCATCTTCCGATTCTTCTACACTTTGTGAAACGGAAAATTCTTAAAAATATTATATTGTAATTCTAATGGTAATTTTTCTTTATGATTTTCTAAAGACATAATTAAATTATTGTCTGCTATAATTAAGTCGAATATTGATACTTAAATCGTTTCCAAAATTCTTCAGCAATTGTGTTAAATCCATAAACATGTCTCATTTCATTTTACATAGAATTCCACATTTCTTTCCATGTAATATCACAGTAGTATGCATAGTATGCATCTTTCCATGTTTTTTTAGTAGGATACCACTTCACATTATTCTTTTTACAGTATAAGTACCAAAAGTAATCATCTTCAATGAAACGCACTTTGAAAAACGGTAAATTTACTAAAATATTATATTTTAATTCTAATGGTAATGTTCGTATATGATCTTCTAAGTACGTATTCCACTTTTTTCTGACAAACCGAGATCTTCTCTCCTTCATCACAATTTGTACACAAACAACTCATGAATACTGATTCAGTCTTGAAATCTTGATGTATTTATACCAGTAAAATGACGTCAATTGTACATGTGTCTGACCACGTGTTAGACGACTAATATAATGTAAATACTCTTTCTAGGATTTGAAGTCTGACAACTCTATCATATCTTTAAGTATCCCCCGACAAACGTCTTGACCAATATTCTAATAATTGAGACGTTCCGTTTCTTGACGATGACGGCAATGTTGTTGATGATACTTTTGGATCTTGCACATGTTCACCTCCATGTCCAACATGAGTTTGATTCCTATACCATCTAGTGTCTTCTGCCGCTATGCCACGCGTTCTTCTGCTGCTACTTACTTTACCCTCTCGGGTGTGTCACTGTGCTGTGGTAGTATCGACTCCGTCTCACAAACGGAAGGTTCTAGGATCGATCCCAGCACCGGTCTTCGACACTTTTTGCCCACATTAAATACAATTAATTTTAATAAATACGGCGTGACGTCAATCAAAACAACACTGACCTAGGACAACGTTGTGGGGGGTCCACGTGCTTGTAGTAAACAATAGTAAACGGGGTCAACATGTGGTCTTGTGTACTACTGACCTACGACAACGTCGCGGGGGGTCCACGTGGTTGTAGTAAACTTGACCTCTGGGGTTGATTATCAATGAAAGGTCAATGACCTTACTGATTATCAGTAGTAAACAATAGTAAAGTTGACCTCTGGGGTCAACACGTGGTGATAAACTGATAACATAGGTCAAAAGGTCTTCCAGAACCCGCGTTTTACACTACTTTGATGGCATTGGATTTTTCATGATTGGTAAATTTGACGAATGTCCAGTGTTCAAGTGCTTTTAAGAAACAAACTCATAACTTCTTCCCATTTTACTTAGTCCAAGGTAATAAGTAACACCTGAAGACGACAAGAGTTTTATACCTGTCGAAACGTTGTGTTTGTTTCTTAAAAACACATGAAGCATTGGAAATCTCCAACAAATGTACCAATCGTTTGAAAGCTTTTTATATATAATAGTTAATACACTAACTAATACCATCAAATAAAAATAATATCGACTATGTTATCATTACGTAGAACATTATTTCATGGACTAATAAAGTTTTTTTTTATTATTTTTTTTACCAAAATGAACTTATAGTAAGTATTCCATAAAGGATCTCATAAACTCTTCATTAAAATTAAAATGTATTCTTTTCATTCTGAATAACATTTATTTAGTCTTGTACAATTATCAAATTGTATCACTGTTTCATTAAGTTAAATCAATTCAACTAAAGCAGTAATAAATTTAATCTTAACTTACGTTGAATTGATGTTACACATTTGAATAATTCAAACCAGGCAACAAGCGTTTTTTAAAACTCTATAGAATTTAAAAACCTGTCTTTATATGTAAATAAAGAAGATAATAGATGAGGGGTCAGTTTAACAAAGTCATTTGATTGCAGAAAAAGTTCCCTAACACTGCTGAGGAACTGCCTGTGGTGAACAAGACTCTGCTGGGCAAGCAAGTGACGAGGGTTGAACGTAGAGAGGGAGATGTCGAGGTGACGTGTACAGATGGCAGCACATACATCGCTGATCACGTGATCATCACAATGTCACTAGGCGTCCTAAAGAAACATGCAGCCACAATGTTCCATCCAGCACTTCCACCTGAGAAAAAGGCCGCTATTGAAGTATGTCATGAAATAAGATTTTTAATGTCTTTTAGGATCGCTGAGAAGGATTTATAATTTTTAATATCTCTTCAAATAATGTGAATGTGTTTACAGTAGCCTTAAAAATTGAACAAGGATATCTAATAGTTTATTTATATACATTTTCCGGACCTTTTCCATTACTTCACTACAACTACTGTTTTTATCGCAATTATGGTTAGATTAGGTTATGTTAGGTTAGGTTAGGTAGCTACTAAAGTTGATCACAACCTGGTATATCCAATGTTTGACTTTCCACCGAATGCGCTCTCCGTGTATAAGTTCTTGGAAAGCGATAAGATAAGGCCAGCAATATCGGATTCCTAGTGGATAAGGGATAACTCAGTGGACGTAAAAATGATTGGGGAACAGTTTTTAGAGCAATATAATATTTATCAAGTGGCAGTGAATTAACGGAAACAAAAAACGTATTGGTAGTGAATTAACGGAATGATACAGTCCCACTTGTGGATCTCGGCCTCGTGAGGGAGATCGGTCTACGGCCACGCCAGTATTCTTAAGCAGTATGACCATGAATTTTAGTTTTTTGGGCTACGAATACCTTTAATTTGATACCCCACTTCCGTGTATTAGTTTAACATTAAACAAATTTTGTTATTTTGAGCATATTTTTTATTTGAGGGGGAGAGCTCGACCTAGCGGCTGCCGTGCCAATATTGAAAAATTAGAAAAAAGTAGTCTGACTTAGAAAATTTGGTTTTAACTTCTTTTAACTGTGCATTCATTGGTATTGCATACGATTTATTGTGGTTGGAACATTAGAGGAACCTATGGTAGTAAACAATAATTAATTGTCATCCCATTCATACATTGTATGATGACTGGTAGTAGTAGATGGTTATACATAGTATTAATGGACTGTTTTCTTATTTTTTTCCATGCTTTAAAGGCCATGTTTATTTTGAATGGTTTTACATAGTTATTAACTTAATACTGTTTGTTAGAACTTTTCGAGTGTGTTTTTATCACTTAGAGTTTTATTTTTATTCCAAATATTATTAGAAATGTTTTATATGCCTAGGGTTACTGGACTGTAAACACATCCACCTTCAGCCCAGTCATGAACAACGACCGGATGTTGTGTGCCTGGTTTTCCGGTCATGCTTGCCATATTATGGAGTCGTTATCTGAAGAGCTAATCATCGATGGATTGACGGAATACCTTAAGGAGTTGGTGGGAGACAAGTATAATATCACTAGACCGGAAAGTATATTGAGTTTTGTACTCTTAGGTTGTCATAAGAACATGTGGACGGCCGGATGCGCAGTAGCAAAGGAGTATTTTCCTTACACTAGGAGTATATTGGACTTAGAAAGAAACAAACGAGGTGTACAAGCTTTGACCGCAGAGAGGAAGTTATTACTATCGGTGTACTCGAGTTTGAATCTTCTTTACTAAGAAATTAAGAGGCCTATAAAAAAGCTAATCAAGCCATTGTTTTCCTCATTTAATTGTATGTTATTACATATGAATTTTGAAATGTTACTATAAATTTTAAACTACGGTATTTGGAACAAAAAATATTGAAATTTTAATTAGTTTTCAGTCTGCATCAACTTTACTCTATTATTTCTCAAAATCTGTTAATGTACCACATTTATGTATTAATACATGGTTGACAGGAATATTTTTTAATTTTTCATAAATTTCATAATGTTAATTTTCCAAGAGACAAAGTTCTTATCAAATTTCTGAAATAACGTTTTCTTGGTTTCTAGAGGTGGTAAAACCAATTACGGTACTTGGTCACTTTGAAATCCCTATTAAATGTATAGTTACGATACACAACTTTTATATGCATAGGCAAATGCAGTAATTTTAGTTCAATTTAAAACAACACAAATTGACCAATTTAGTGTGATTTTAAATTTACTTAATTTTATATAAAATCACTACATTTACTTACGCATATAAAAGTGACATATCATAAATATGCATTTCATAAGGATTTAAACGTGACCAAGTAATTAATTTCAAGACCTCAAGAAACCAAGGAAACTTTGTTTCAGGAAATTGATTAGAACATTTTTTCTTGAAGATTGAAATTCTAAAACTTGTAAAACTCACAGAAAACAATTTTTTCAACCACGAATTAAAATATAAATGTTATACGATACGGTAACAGGTTTTTTAGTGGTAAAAGTTTAATTTTGACAGTCAGTAAAAACTTGTTAAAACTAAGGTACTTTTTTGTTCCAACTAGGCTAAAAATGATTAAAACTTATAATAACTACAAATGCATATTTAAAAACGTACAATTATAGGAGGAGAAATGGTACGTATAATTTCTGTGCCAACAATACACGGTATTCAAGTAGACATGCGGGTGACCAGTCGTAAACTATTATAGTGTTATTTTTAGGGCAGTAGTGGCAGGCCATAGTCTGATAACGTTGCCAAATTCCCCCCTCCACTATTTCCACTCTCACTTTTCTCTTATGAAAATTTTTTCATTTTAACTTTTTATTGACTTTGTCAGCCATCTATCGCAATACTTGGAAAATTTTAACTCATAAATAACGATTACATTTTAAGACTGGGAGTCATATTGAAGATTGCACTTATCTTTCAGTGAGTATGTTTGTTTATACCTAAAGAAATATATCTGATATCACTCACCAGAAGCTAGAGCCCACATTAGAGTTTTAACCTGGATCTTTTTTAATTCTGGACTGGTTTTTGGAATATTTTTACATTCCATTAATACAAGCATTAAGAACCAAAAAATGTTTTAAGTTTCTATTTCAGTTCATCATTTCAAGGGTCCTGCTGCAGCCTTCCACCGAACATTTCTGTTTGAGCAATTCTTTTATTTGTCTTACCTTTCCCTTCGATCTTTACACTGTCCACCAACTGATTTCTTCTTCTCGTTTCCTCTAACTTTTTCTGCCTATAGTGGCTCTCTCTCTTCACATATCCGTTTTTCTTCTTCTAATAGTTTTCAGTATTTCCCTCTCTCACTCACTCTCCGGAATACTTGCTCGTTTTGCACTCTATCCCTTCCATCCTAATTTCTCCAATTTCCAAAGCCACATCTCCATTGCTTTCAATCTCTACTCGACTTCTTTCCTAAGAGTTCTTGTTTCCACTTCATATAGTTTTATCAATTAAATCTGGACTATTTAAAGCTAGGGAAACATTTAAACTGGCCAGGAATAAGATGATCATGCCATTGGAAATTATATTGTTTCCTCTATTGTCTAATTACCAGTTGCAAAACTTACATTAGTTCATTATAAAAGTTACAATAAACAAAGACACGTGTCTTTGTGCATGATGTCAACATTACCAACGAATTCATCAATATAACAATATCCTCTAAAATTGTTACCTAACTTACATAGTATGACGATGTGACATAATAGAAATAAGTCGTACAGCTTTTTTGAACTGTCATATTTAAAGGATTGACTGACCTTGGGGTTTTTCACATATCTACTCACTTGTTGACTGCGATTAATTCACTGGTACTCCTTCAGAAATCTTAAATTCCCAATCATAAACAATTTAAAATATTAAAATACGAATTAAATTGTTTGAAGTGAATTAGGCTACATAAATATTTCTCGACTTGATGACAAAGCAACCCCTTAATCTTGTAAGCATACTGTTACTGTACTAATAAAAATTACGGAGACAACATCAGCAATAGTATTTAGGTGAATAAAGGTAGCTAAATGTTCCAGGACCGGATGGGCAAGCAACCCCTTCACCTTGTGAGAGTACAGTTACCGTACTCAAGGGAGTGACGCAGACAACAACACTGGTGTTATTCTAGCAGACCCTATTTTACAAGATGAATAACCGGTAAGTTATCGTAATTTTTTAGTATTGTGAATTTTTATTTTTCAAAACCCAAATAAACATTAATAGTTATATTGTTACTTTAACCGTTTCTTCTGTCTGATAGGTTGTGCTGTTTGCTGGAGAGGCTACGCACCCCCACTATTTCTCTACTGTTCACGGAGCCCTGGAAACTGGTCGACGGGAGACTAAGCGCATCATTGACTACATTAAAGATCATCAAACTCAATATTATGACCGGCGAAGCAGCCGGGTACAGCTAGTATAGTATACATTCACTAAATAAGTTTCCAAATTCATGAACGTAATTACGTTACATGTCCGAACAGAAATTAGTTATAAATAGTGTCCGTTCGTCCCTACTTATTAAAAAACCCTATCAATGATTCATTTGGCTACTTCAACTCATAAATAAATGGTTCCAAAGAATTGGCACGAACTTTCCCCCATATTAAACACTAAAATATCAAAACTTTTTGAAAATTACCAGTTTGATTCCCAAATATGTTTTTTTTTTTTTTGCCATAACTCAAAAACTAGTCAAGTTAGAGACATGATTTTTTATTAAAATGCTTTAAATTGTAATTCACATCTTTGCTGAAAATTTAATAAAAATATTTAGAGCCGTTTTTTGAGAAAATTTAATTTGTACATGTTTTTGCCCATAAAGATAAAAAAAATAAATAAAAATTTAAAATTTAAAGAATTGTGAGGAGATATTGGATAAATACACCTAAATACCAAATTTCATCAAAATTGATCTATCCGTTTCGTCTCCAGTGAACTTTACATACACACATACAGACACTCTTACGGACAGACACCAAAATCTTTTTCGAAAAAACATTGTTTGGTTCAGGGGACTTTAAAATGGATTTTTATACCAACTTGTATCACAATACTGCTACTATGGGAGAAAGTAAAACGAAAAACAGACAAATGAATAAAATAACATTTTGTGCTTAATATTGTAATATGCTTGTGTTGTGTGACGTTCACTTATACTGCATATGTGCCAACATGTATTATGCCTTATTATATCGTGATATACCAAGGCAGATATGCCTTTTTTATGTATCCTTATCTCGTCTTGTATCTATTTTATTTTCTTGTTGTTTCCTCTTTAGCTGGGTTCCAATTGTATTATCAATTTATCTAACTGAATATCCATTCTGTTTTAGGGCTGAATGTAATATGTGCCTTTCTTTCTTAAAACTGTTTGTCTGAAATGTGAATAGCTCGATTCACAAAATTGTTTTAAACTTCATTCTTCTGTTCTGGGTGGTGATGGGAATCAGAATTTTGATATCTATGTGTAGGTTTTTGGTATACTGAGTTCGTCTAGTTCTTTTCTAAGTGTTCTCACGGTATTTTATAAATGTTCTTAGTAAATAACATTTATAAAAGGCACACTTCCGTTAGTGACAATTTCCATTTTGAACTTGATGTTAGGGTGAATAGAATTAATATG
Source organism: Stictocephala bisonia (assembly GCA_035578905.1). Taxonomy (NCBI): domain Eukaryota; kingdom Metazoa; phylum Arthropoda; class Insecta; order Hemiptera; family Membracidae; genus Stictocephala; species Stictocephala bisonia. The sequence goes on along the minus strand of JAQJVL010006767.1, from coordinate 14,506 downwards.
GTGCAGAGAAGCCATTCTCTCTCTACTATGAGGCCACACAGCCCATACGAAAAATTGTTTTAAATGTGATATACCTTGAAATAGTTAATTTAATTTTTGTACTCACCTTATTAGATAGTCGGAAGAGGTAAAATTCCACAATCGTCTTTTCATTTGGCTTAAGATAAATTAACTTTGAAAATCTATGGACAGATTGCGACCTGCATGTTATATTTACCGCAAAGGAATATCAGCAGCGTAGGGGAACGTTCCACTGCTCTGCCAACGTAAATAACTGGCGTGACTAACTTTTGTCTTTAAGTTCCAGTTTGTGTTCATCTTTTGTAATAGTATTTAGTCGAACAAATTACTATAATGAACTTAACGAATTTTTTTATTGTTATTTAATGTTTTATTTTTATTTATTATTATTTTAATGATAAATAATTATTTGATTTAATCGTTCTTAGCTTGATTCATTGGTGTTCAAAACGACCAATGATCACTGCTGCTGAAGACGGCATAGTTGGGGCTTGCTACTGTGCTGCCAGTGCGTGGCATATTATATACATAGTTTTCATGACAATTTTTAAATGTAAAAACACAGTGTAAGAAGAGTGGTTCTCTCTCTGGTACCGGTGCTTTCAGTAGGTCGCATTCTAAGAGGTGTAATAATAAACGATACCCCCACTGAGGGTATTAAAATGTTATTTGAGCCCAATTTGTAGCATCCATTGGTACTAAGGGCGTGAACGTAGCAGCTGGTTTCATATTCGTCATTAGCCTTAACTTATGACTGCCACTTGAAATGTAGGGATCATCAATCAGCGCTTTGCAGAGCAAGACAAATTCACAGTTCAAGTATTTTAAAGAATAAATGCAGTTTAAACCTTACGTACAGTTAATAAAACAATTGTAATGGTCAGTTTATAAATGATGAAGCCTCTCAAGTCGTACGACTTGGAAGTGAAGATGCTGCTCATTCAGATTTTTCTAAAGGCTTTGTTGCTGCATTCAAAAATTATTTGGTCACAGTGATTGAATTATCTTACCTCATTCTGTTGAATTTCATTCAACGATTGTTATTATTAGTCTCATTGTTTTTGTTATATTATTAGCTATTTGTGTTTTTAATCTGCTAAGTTAATTTAAATCTGTTATCGTTGCTTGTAGTCTGTTCCTAGTTGAATATGACATGTTAGTTGACGTTATAGATATTATACTGTTAGAGTTTGTCTCTACTGATTGTTTTATATATTTTATATATATGTGCAATCTTTTAATTAATATATTTAGGTTAATAATGCTGTCAATAAAATTATTTTTCATTGTTACCATTCGTATTGATTTTATTACTATCGTTTATATACATTTAGCCTTTCTGTTCACTTTTTCATATAATTTCTTGTTGTTTTAATGAAATTAGTCACGGTATTAGTTTGGAGACATAGTTTCTTGCTTCTAATATCTTAGTTATTTTAGTTTGCTATCTTGTTCCATAAGTTATATGTTTTACAAGTTAGGTTATAAATTATAAATTAGCATCAGTGATAAGTAGACATCCATAGCAAGGACTTTAAGATATTAGAATTATACTTGAGGAGTTTTTTTAAGTTATGATACTAGATTTAATTCCCAAAATATGTTAAATATAAACCAAATAATGGATTATGATGTACTTTACAGTATACTTAATTGTAAATTATATTTTTAATCAAAATATTTAAGTAATGTTGTTTTTCTTTAATTGCACACGTAGAGATTTTATTTTTATATATTTATAAATGGACTTAATTATAAATTTATAGTGTATTCCACTACATATAGAAGGTTCTGATAACCTTTATTTGTTAATATTGTGAATTTTATAAAACTTATAGGAAACAACCGTGTTAACTATGTATTACAGTATAAGTGTGTATTACAGTATAAAGTGTATTACAGTATAAAGTATGAGGTTTTTTAATAATAAAAGTTTAAAGAGCATGCACAGTGAAAACTAGTTACAATTTCGGTATTTTTATTGTCCCAACTAGGATAACAATTACTAAATTTTTTAATAAAATTTCCAAATTCAGATAGTTTTTTAATTAGCATAATATGTGTTAGTACATATACAATACAAGTGAACACAAATTTATCGCAATATATGCACAACATGCACAAATATATTACAATACAAGTACAAAATGCACAAATATTATGGTAATCGATTTCGGTGAACCACGCTCACCTTCATCAGACCAGGGGGATTCACAAAAGAATGGAAATGGTGTTCAACAACTCCATTTATAGACCTACGATCACGTGAGCCTATTGGCTGAAAATGTCAAAATGGCGGCTGCTGTGATATTATTGGCTAATTCCTATTGGCTGTTACTTATGTTCTTTTTATCCTGCAAATACGTTATTAAAAACTATTTCGGAATCAAAATTAACCTGTTCAATAATGAGTTTATATAAATCCTTACATTTCATAATCCTACCCTTATTACAAACTTTTAGAATATCTACATTTTCATCTATTTTATGATTCAAATTAGTTTATTCAGCCATTCAACAAAACACAAATTGTAATAGGCTATGTCTAGGAGATCTTAAATGCTAAAATAAATAAGATGATTATATAAAACAACATGCAATGGCAACATAAATAAATACGTATTGTACATATATTAGTCCTGTAGCAAGCAACAGTACAAACACTACAATTTCTATGGTATGCAATTCATACACAAGCTGTGGCTACAATTCAGCAGGTGTTTAGCTACATTAGATCTTTCAGGTTTCTTATTTTTAAAAGCAGGGACATGGTTTTTATATCTTTTGTTAAAATGTACAGTCTGACCTATGTAAAACATATTACAATCGTTACAGTTAATCCTATATACTCCTGAATTATTGATTTTAACTTTACTTTCAATATTTGGGTGTAAACTTTTGGACATAGTATTACAAGTCTTAAAAGCTACTGATAAATTGAATTTCTTAAATCTATTAGCAACTCTTTGCGTAAACGGTCCATTGTAGTGGAGGGATACATACTTTTTTTGTTATTTATCAGATTTTTCTTTTTAAATTGTTATAATTTTATTATTTTGTAACTTTATTTTCTATTTTCTGTTTTATTCTACTTCCAATTTCATTAATTGATGCCTTGTATCCATTTGCAATAGCTATAGATTTTATTACATTTATTACATGTTTTCTATCTGCATTACTTAATGGCATTGAATACGCCCTATACAACATACTTCTGAAACTAGCTGTTTTGTGGGATTGGGGATGGACAGAATTGTTATTTATTGTACAATCATATTCCTTTTTTAATTTATCTAAAACGAAGTCTTCATGATGCTGTAAATAAACTTCTGACAAAATGGCTGACAGTGGACTACCCATAGCTAAACCATCATTTTGCAAGTAAAATTTGCTATTGAAACGGAAGTAATTCATATGTCATAAAGTACAATTAAATTACGTGGAAAACAAAGGTATTGTTGGATGTTTCATAGGCTCCTTAGGGTCTTCGTAAGCTTCCTTCAAACTCGGGTACACATAATTTCTCGCCAACAATAAGTCAACTCTGCAAATTTAGTACTGTTATATTAAATTTGATTTTAATATACATAGGAAATTTAATATTGCTATGTAATTTATTATTACTACTAAATAATAAATTACATGATAGTTAAAATAAGTGTAAAACTGGCCGGTAGCTTAGTTGGTTAAATCCCAGCTTCACAAGCTAAATGTTCTCAGTTCGATCCCAATTAGAGTCGTAACAAATTTTGAAAGGAATCAGCTGATAACCAACAGCTGTTCATTTGTCATTGGGCTATTAATTAATGACACTTTCTAAGGAATAGTCAGCCTTAGTTTGTAACAATGACTACATTCGTTCATCTACACTTATCATTCTCATTCGCAATCCATATTCTCCCATGTCTTGACGATCAGCGTCTTACGAATAAATAAAATTAAAATCTTATAACCCTCTTTAACTTGTATACGTATAACTATAGTTATTCTGAATACCGAATGGTAAATATACACAAGTTTTCACAATGTCAACAGATATATCCAAACCAAGTGAAATGATTTTATCTTCAACTTATCTACATTGTTTTTATTAAAGCGTATAAGAAACGCCGAATAATAAATTCATGTTGGTAAATAATGCATGTATGCGAGAACAATCACCTAACAAAACATTTAGGGTTAAGTCGAGTGTAATGAAGCGTAAGATAAGATAACACGCCTATTACAACATGTAATTAATCACGTGTAAGCTAGTCAGCTTGATGACTTTGTCAAGTTCGGAACGTTTTAAGTAGGAGGTCCTCTTTCTTAGTATTTTATTGAAGTCCCCTTCAATGAATAATATACATATATATATATATATATATATATATATATATATATATATATATATATATATATATATAGAACTATCATCAAACAAATGGAAATAAAATTTTCATTTCGTCTTTAAATCCACATTCATGGTTATTTTTTTATTTGTCATTTTTAACTAAATACAATAAACAATCGTACCCCTAGTGGTGCAGTGATGTACTCCAGCTACTTGGAGACAAAGTGTTGGGGAGATTGTGGGTGATAGGTTCTATGTTCGGTCATCTTTATAACAACGTGGCACCGTTTAATGGTTGCCATCAACGTGGACACTACTAGACAAGTCTGGGGTGTCTGGGATGTGTGGGTTGTCGGGGTCAGGATGTTGTGTAGGGAAGACAACTGCTCAATTAGCTGAAAATCAGACCAATACTATGTGTTTCAGACTCCATGTAAAATGAAGGTCTCATAGTTGCTCCAGCTATTGGGTTATTAGTAAATGGCTCTTTCTAAGGAACTGTTGAACTTATTAACAGTGACTACACTCGCTCATCACACTCATTCACCTCTCAAAATTCGCCCATATCTCTACGGTCGGCGTCTTAGTAATAAATAACGAATAATAAGACATGTATTGAAGGTACACGTATTGGTGTAATGCCTTTTCTGATTCAATCCGTATTTTACTTTTTTATTATTTTTTCTTTGGTCAATAACATTTTTTTCTTAACACACAATATGTGCTATAATTTTTTTTGATATTTACGCACTTCACTTTTGAACAACCAAGTGGAAAACCCAAACTGTAAACAGATCTACTGGACATTCCTATGTTGAACTACCTAGATTAGGGTCAGAAAGGCTTTTAATTCTATTTGCTGGTATTTACCATAAAAAATGAGCAAAGGTTTAGAAAAGATCAAAGCCGTAAATACTTAGAAGGTGTAAGGGAAGGTTTTGGTCTCTTAATCTCCTCAATGTATTGCTGGTAACTCATAAGACTTACCATGATTACACCCTCTATTACCATACATTGTTTCTTAATAGCCACGAAAACATGTTTACCAATGTTACCCTATATTCTATGCATTTCAACCCCAACGCTTGTGGCAGACATAACAACTAAAGTACCTGGAGTTACATTGAACTAAGAATATCATCAGGGTTTAAAATCCTCTATTGGTTTTAACAAATTTATCGATGATCTAAATAAAAACAAAACTTTTTGGATTAATACTATGTATTATCTTCTTCTTTATATTATAGTAAAATTCTTTATATTTGTACTAATAGTTAATAAAAATCGTGTACAATTAATTTATCAAATGACAACGTGTTTATTACTTAAAATCACACTTTAAGCTAACGTACTTTCAGAAAGTAACTGCCTATCCAGGCATGTACAGGGCAATTCGATGGAAAATCTTACTATCCTTATTAAATCAAAGTTTGTTTTTATTTATTTATTTTTGACTATATAAATACGTACAGTTATTTTATACTCCATCAAATTGTGTATAGCTAGTTTTAATTCTATGTTTTAGCTTAAACTTAAAAATCACAATAGATATCATTTTTTATTCTAAGTTACGTACAAAGTGATGGAAACTTATCGTAATTTATATGACTATTATATTTTGCCCTATAAGTTAATTCGACCTAACATGCATAGGTTAGTCTGGAGTCTTAATGAAATTTACCTGTGTTTCAAGAGAATTCTAGTGAGATATATTAAGAGATATAATGAATGTCAGCTTTCTCAATTAGGTTGTACAATTTCTTAAGATACTGTATATTACTATCAATAATAATTGCTAGCACAATAGTGCACAAAAACACTAATAATATTCTCTAAAGAAATATCCAACTCCTTTATTACCAAAATTGGGTGTTCCTCTAACCCCATATAGACAGCATCCCTGATTGCACCCCTCATCCCAATTCAACCAACATATTTACGTGTTCCTCTTCTCCCACACTCTATCCTTAGGAGTTCCTTCACCCCATACGCATAGCATCCTTGAGTGTATCCCTCATCCCCATGTACTCCTCATTTTGATATGATCTTCTCACCCCCACACAGATAGTATCAATAAGTTTTACCTCACTGGCATGCAGAGTCGTTCTCATGATTCCCATACATACAGTATCTTCCCTGTATGGGATTTTTCCCCATTCTTTCACTGACATAATTCTTATGTTTTTCCATCACCCCCATAAAGGTAATACACTTGATTACTGTCCCACTAGCTCCGACACACACAGTGTCCTTAATGCCCATTACACCCTCACAACCTGTATCCTTGTATAACCCCGCAAAAAGTATATTACATATTAGGTATTCTACTAGAAATATACGAACTCGGCTGAATAATCCACTCAACATGCATAAAGTTTCAGCTCCACCCAATAAACCCCAATTAGTATGCAAGGAAACGTAATTTAGCAGAGTACAGTTTTACAGCGTTATTTGTTGAAGTGATCAAGTTAGCCACTTGATATCGTACCCCCTCCTCACTAACAACGGGATACTTGACACACGTGGAAGGCTTGGGGAGGAATCACTAGACTCAGCATAATTTGAGATTTTCAAAGTTGAGATTTTCAATCTCACAAATAATTCTGCTTACATTATCCCAAATAAAATCTCCGCCATTACTCGATCGTAACAAGCTTACATTACATATAAAATATTTACTATTTTATAAATACAAATAATATACTTACATTTAATCTAATGTACTCGTAAAGCTAACAAACTCACATAATAATAATGATTCACTCACAAAAACAAAAAGTCTAATAACGTTAAAACATTCAAATTAAGTTTTTTTAACCCCCAAAGACTAAATTGATTTTTAAGATGATTTATATTATTTTGATTATGTCAATTCGTTTCACCTCCTTTGTATTTCAATTGCAAGGTTTGTTTATAACTGTGAAGAGGTTAATAATATTATATATATATATTCTAGTTTAGCTTTTTGAGAGTGATAAAATTTGTTAATGTCACTTGATTATTTTAAGTTTTAATGTTCTGTTTTCAATATTTCATTTTATAATTTCTGTAATCGATGTAGTTTTCGTTAGTTGGTCTACAGTTTAATTGGTCGGTAGCCTAGTTGGTTCAATCCCAGCTTCATGTGCTAAAGGTTCTCAGTTCGATCCCAATTAGAGTCAATACATTTTGAGAAGGATCAGCTGATAACCACCGGCTGTTCATTTGTCATTGGGATATTAATTAATGACACTTTCTAAGGAATAGTCGGCCTTAGTTTGTAACAATGACTACATTCGCAATCTACACTCATCACACTCATTTGAAATCTTGACGATCGGCGTCTTATGAATAAATAAAAAAAATTGAAGTGTAAGTCATAGACAACCAACAATTAAATATTTACTAAAAACTTGACTTTTAGACAAAGTTTGACGGGTTGCTGGAAGATATAAAATAAAAGTAGTATTCCACACTTCTTACTTGTTGATCCTCTAGATCTAGATCAACAATCGGGAATATATGCAAGACTTTCACTGTTGGTTAAGAAAAATGTAAAAAACTATGCTTACTGTCTCGTCCAGTCGCTAGTTCGGGTATTATTTCTTAAGATATTTGGCATAAAATGCCTTTTAGCAAAAATTTAAATATTAGATAAAAACTAAATGTCCAATGGCTGTTAGTGGGGTGAGATGCCCAATAATTAAGGCAATTTCTCTCACCTATTTAGACGAGCCCATTTTTTGTTTTTATTTTTTATTTTTTGAGGATTGTTTTGTAAATATTGAATAAGATAGGGAAATACATGTTTAAATTATTTTTATCACAACACATCACAAAAATGAAAACTATCACAATTGTTTTCATATAACAAGTTACGTACTGTTTACATAAACTGATACAGTTGTTTATTTCTCGAACAGTTGTCGTTATTATGGGTCTTCCCTAATATGTAATATGTTTGGTTTGATTTTAATGTACTCGTAGTCCACTCCATAAGCGATGAGGTTGTTGAACGCCTCAGTCATCTCTGGCGTGGGTTCTTTTTCTGTAAAAGGCAAAAATTCATTATTATATTTTTATCAATTATAACATTGGTTTAAAAAAAAGTAAATAACAGACCTGCTATACATCCTTCTTTAATGCATACTTATCCACAATTTCATATCGCAATACATACATGTATGCTTATCAAAAGAATCCCAACAAAATATAGGCAATAAACCTTGTTGCTATCACAAGAAGAAATAAATAAAGGTCGTATCCAACAGTGCACTGAATGTGTGTTGAGCAGTTATTTCTTCTGTTAGCCATGCGATGGCAGGGTCAGCACCTTGTCAGTCCCTTCCTTTATAACCCCAAATCTTACGGGTTAAACATAGTAACTATTACTATAGAATAATAAATATGTATGTTAGTTTTAATCTATTTATACTGCTACTGTGGCGTTCGCTGCAGCTTTAAGAAAGCGAAATCTGTTTATTTTTTAGTTTCTGACTCAGTAATTTTCACTGCAGGCTGAGAACTTAAGGCACACTTCCACTGAGACTGACTGACTGACTGACTAGTCGGCTGAGGGATGACTTTATACAGGGCGTCAGGCATAAAGACAAGCCATAAGTCAAAGATAATACTCAAAGGGGTGATAGGCGAGCCAATGACTAACCCAGATAACAAAACATGACCCTGGTAAAAGTCGCTTGGTTTTTGAAATATTGACACTTTCATGAAAACCACCAAAATTGTTTCCTTAGATGCATTTTTTTGCATTACTGCTACAAAACTAGGATTTTTGTTATAATTTTGCTATAAAATTAAAATCAAAATGTCATTAAATCTGGTTTAACTTAAATCAGGTGAATTCCTTCCCTGTTTTCTCATTGACATAAAAATAATTATGATTTTAAGGTATTTAAAATAATCAATCTTCTGATTCAACGATTTATGCTTCAGATAAGTCCATTCAAGAGAAATCCATTACGAAACTGACATATCTGTTCAAAAAACATACTCATGTTGTGGGTATTTCAAAGTGGTATCTAATTAAACAAGATAAAAATATGAAATCGAGACGAGTTAAATTTTTCCTCTGATTACTTACCATTAATAGTTTTAATAAAATAAGTTACTTTAGAGGTAAAACTAAAATTACATTTTTATCTAAAATGACAAATAGCATTATTATACCATTTTGAAATCCCCACAACATGGGCATGTTTTTTAACAGTTATGTCAGAAGAGTAACGGTTTCTCTTGGTAGCATAAATCCTAAAATCAGACGATTGATTATGTTGAGTACCTTAAAATCATAATTATTTTTTATCAATGCGAAAACAGTGAAGGAGTTCACCTGTTTTTAAGTTAAACCAGATTTCTTGACATAATGGCTTTAATTTTATAGCAAAACTCGTAGTTTTGTAGCAGTAGTGCATGAAAAATGCATCTAAAGTAGCAATTTTTGTGGTTTTCATAAAAGTGTCAATATTTCAAAAACTAAGCGACTTTTACTAGGGTATTTTACTAGGGTTACTAGGGTCATGTTTTGTTATTTGGGTTAGTCATTGGCTTGCCTCTCACCCCTTTGACCTACGGGACACCCTGTATCTAATGCCACTTTGATTCAAAATGTTTCTGGAAGTGTTATTCGAAATGGTGTCTCGACTATCGTTCGAGAAGGATATACTAAATACTGGGAACCATCGCACTATTCGGGAGCTGAATAATATATAGAAAACCGTAAATAGTTTGTGACGTATGAAGAGGGGTGCAGTGATTTTGGTAATTGCCGAGCCCACAACAGTGTTTATAAAAATATCAGTGTATCTGTCAAATACTGAATATGGGTTTTATTACAAATAGGCCCTACTATATTAATAAATTGTAAGTACTATCCATATACCCTTATAGTCTCCAATGTAGGCGACACTCAAGCTTAATTTCCGATAGTTACGGAACTTATAATAGGGTCTCTCCGGCTCAATGGTCCATCCTCTGCAGATGTAAACGCATCCATCTCCGGAAATCATGAAGCTGAAACAAAACGCTTCATTGAAGTGAAACCATAAGTGAATTGAAACTAAAGGAAGGTTTGAGACCATTCTTTACAAAGCATGTATGAAAGACATACATTTTTAATTCACTCTTCACTTTTTATCTATGTTTAGTATATCAATAGAATATTATCTTAATTATATCCGTAAAAGGTTGCCTTTTTTCAGAAAAATATCTACAGCATTTATTTTTTTAATGTTCAAATTACTTTGAGTAGCCTTTAATGGATGAAATCAGTGACAATGACAAATGTACGACTAAGATATTTAGTTGGTATTTTCAGTGATTTTCAGTGGATTTCAGTGAATCCGCAGGTACCTCTCATAAGAAATCTTGACCTTTGATGGACTAAAACCCCTTAATTATCGTACCTACTTAATACAAAGCCTTAGACCGGTTCAGTGGTTCTTTTACCTCTGAAATAGGCTGGATTTATATGAGATAGTAGGTTATTATTAACTGAAAGGGCTTTATTATTAACTGTTCAGTGTTACATATGGACAATAATTAACTATAGGACCAGTCAGAGTTCTGTGAAATAACACCACAGCTGACATGAGTGTTAGGTCAGCAAAAATACTGCAGGCCTATAATTATTGAAATGAATATACTTTTTTTTTATTTATCGTCAATTCATTGTGACTTTCAGTCCATCAAGAGTAACTTCGTCCAAAATTCAAGATGTGAAACTTAAAATTCTATAAAATGTTAATGTTATTTTGAGTACTCTGAAAGTTTCTAATTCTGACACCCATTGACTCAATGTTCTTATCAATGGTTGGTCACTATTTGGAATACTATCAATCAATTGAGCTTTTAAGAGTCACTAAAAAGAATACAGTAAACAATATGTATTTTTAAGTCCATCAGAATTTAACGAGATAGGGTTTGAATAGAAGCTGAAAATATCTGCAGCTTTGTTGATCTTACAATGGCTTATGACACATTATGGAGCAAAGGTTGTTGTAACAATTCTTCAGCCTCCTTCCTGTCTCTTTCTCTTGCGACTGTCAGAGTCATTGGTTGTGCCAGGCTACTAAAAGTTTATCTCGTCCGTGAGGAAAACTCTTTTAGATAGTTGACGAATGGTCTGCTACAGGAGTCTGTAATTGCTCCAATTTTGTTAAACGTGTATATCATTGATATTCCAAACACAAAACCTAGAAAATGTATTTATGCAGATGATATTGCTTTAGCTTGTAAACACAAGGACTTTAGAGCTACCGAACAAACACTCATAAGTGACCTTGCAGCCCTCGAAAAATATTTTAGAACCTGGAAGCTAATGCGTCAAAAACCAAGGGTAATCCCGGGGTCGTCATATTTGTAATACTTTGTGTGTCTCTTCTGCAGATCTCGTAGAACGTTGGTATATTCCTTAAGGTTATGACACTCTTCAGACCATGGCATTACTTACTTGAACCCGATGTCGTCATATTTGTAGTCCTTTTTGTGCGTCTGTTGCAGATCTCGTAGAACTTTGGTACATTCCTTAAGGTTATGACACTCTTCAGACCATGAGTCATAGTACAGGAGGACATGCTTCACTGGAGTTTCCAGTTTCACCTCTCGCAACGGTCGTTTGCCATGCCAGTCGGTTCGGGACACCCACTTTACGTCTTTGTATGGAAGCACTGTCAACAACTTCAGTTAAAAACACGCTTATATATAAATATAATTATAATATTCAATTTTAAATTCATATCTAACCTGAAAATCAGGCACATATGTTAAAATGTCTTGTTAAATTTAACCCTAACAAATTTAGTATGTCACCATTTTTGTACTGTACTTCACAGCATCTGAATGGGTATCTGTGGGTCTGATAGAAAAATGTAGCCATGTTACTGAACCGACATTCCCCATACTTCACATATCTAACTAAATATTAGTAATTTAAATAATAATAGTAATTTTCCACTAAATATTTGTACAAAAATTACACCATAGTGAAATTGAATCACTGGCCATAGTTAATCCAATACAAGATGGCTAACAGTGTTTTACAACGCAAGAACAGTTTTCTTATCAGTCTTGTCACTGAACATTTGTCACTGAAACACTGAGTGGTCACTGAAGCGTGTGTCACTTCATACTTAAAACTAAATTAGACGGAAATTATGAGAATATAAGATAGCATAAAATAAGAACTTACTCTACCATAAATAAAACTCTTTTGATACATGGTAAAGAAAAGAAACATTAAAAGTTAACCTTTAAGTTACTATTAAAAACACAAAAACTTTCTAAAGCTAACTTGTAAGTTCGTATAAATTATTATTATTACATTTTGTAAAAGCTAGTTATAGTTTTAGAAAAAAATATATTTAATCTTTCAAACATTTTTATTTCTATCGTAGGTCAAGTATATTATTTTAAGAAATATATTAAGCTTTTCTAAAATGATTTTTAAATTGTAGTTTTAATAATAACTTGAAACATTAATTCATTCCAAAAATTTTTATTTAACTTCTTTCTATCTAAGATTCTTATGCTCTTATATATGAGACGCCGACAAAACTTTGTGCGTATTTTAAGGTGAATATGAAGGATTAAACGAGTGTAGGGTGAGTGAGGATGACATGTGTAGTCTGGTTACTGAGTTCGACTGTTCCTCAGAAAAAGGCCATTTATTAATAGCCCAATTTCCATGGCAACTGAGGGACCTACAGTTTTACGTGGAATCCGAACCACGTGGTTGCAATTCAACAGTGATGTAAGAAAATAATAAAATTTTACTCTTGAAAATATATTTTGTAAAACCAGTTTCCTTGGCCGTTTAGCGTATACGAAAATGGATAAATGTTATTATTTGAAGATAATTGGAGTAAATATGAACTACTTTGAGGAAAGTGGCAACAAGATTTTGGTACAAACAGTATACAAACTCAAGAGTTCTTAGCATAAAGAAATTGAAATTTGCTTTTTATTAATGCAAGGTATCTCAGTTCGAATGAACAAATCAATAATTTTAAGTCAATAATGTTATCTCTGTCTATATGTCTGAGATAACTACAGCTTGTAGCAAGAGTCCCTTACACTGGTACATCTTTGAATATATGAATAGGAAAGAAAAAAAATATTGAAGAAATCGTAAATTTGTCTAATCCTGACCTCTCTCGCCAAAAATAACACAGTAGTGCCTAACCTTACGAAATAGTAGCAAATAGAAGATGCGTAAAAAAATTGTGTAAATGATAATTTTCTGATAGTGATAAAAAATCTAATAGTTTCTTAGTCAGCATAATACGTGTTGGTAGATGAATTACATTATTTATTATTCATTTCTAAGACGCCGATCGTAGAGATATGGGCGATTATAAGGGGTGAATGAGTATGACAAGGGTAGATAAACGAGTGTAGCCATTGTTACTATCTGAGTTCGACTTAATCAGAAAGGACTATTTAATAATAGCCAATAACCAGGGCAAGTATGTGACTTAGAGGTTTACGCGGAATACGAACCACGTAATGTTGGTCTGATTTTCAGCTAACTGACAAGTCTGACACTCAGTTAACATGGACATCCCAGACTTTTCTAGTAGGTTCCACCTTGATGGCAACCACTGAGCGGACGCCATGTCGGTATTAAGAGGACCGAACATGTAACCTATCGCCTACAATCTCCCAAACAGTTTGTCCCCAAGTGCGCATCCAGTGCTGACAATATAAGTGAACATAACACATACAACTCCAATATATTTAAAGCACAAATTCACAAATAATATACTATAATATGAGTACAAAATGCACAAAGACCATTGTGGCGGATGTCGGCAAACCACTTTTACCTTCCTCATACCAGAGGGATCCCCAAAGGAATATTTTACTGTATTATAGTATATTTGTGCATTTTGTACTCCTATTGTAGTATAATAATGCATTTTGTACTTTTACTATAAAATATTTGTGTTTTATGACGTTTACTTTTACTTGAAAATAACGAATATATTAAAAATACAATAATATATCAACTAGGAATACTACAGTGCAATCCAAAAAATACTGGTGTTCTTTAATGTGAGGGTTTAGCGTATAGGACAATGTTACATTTAAAAAGTATGTAATCGACATCGTTTCTTAAGCTCAAATATAACTAAACCATGGACAAGCCCACAGATG
>JAQJVL010006766.1:0-27258 GCA_035578905.1 Stictocephala bisonia | reverse complement strand
TGTTTAAAGGTTTTAGTTTGGTAGATTCATTTCAAACATCTCATGATTACCAATGTGGTGTTGTTGTAGGAGAATATGAACTGCAAGATGGAGCCTGTTTGACTTTGGATATCCTTGACACATCTGGCGCACACCAGTTCCCTGCCATGAGGACTTTGTCAATAAGCACTGCACATGCATTCATTCTTGTCTATTCTGTTGATGACGAACAGACATGGGAAGAAGTCAGAAGGCTCAGGGAACAGGTAGTAAAGTTGTTTTAACATGTCACACTCAAGACACAAAAATATCACACAATTGTATTAATATAAAATAGAGTAGGGATAACTGATTTCTGATAACCAAATATCAATTGCCGTTATATTTCTTGTCTCAGATTGTGGAGCAGAGAGGACCAATGGTGCCAATCGTGGTGGTGGGCAATAAGTCGGAGCTTGCGGAAAGGGCTGTTATGAAAGAGGAGGCAGAGACTATAGCTATCTACGACTGGGAGTGTGGCTATGTAGAATGCTCAGCCAAGGAAAACCAGAATATTGTCAAAGTATTCAAAGAGCTACTAGTGCAAGCAAAGGTGCAGTTTATTAGAACTAAAAATACAATTATACTTAGGACGACAAAATATAATATTAATTAAACTAATCAATTTTTGTTATTTTTGTTTTGATAGTTATTTATTCTGGAGAGGGACCCAAAAGAAACTGGAATTATACTGTATATATATATATATATATATATATATATATATATATATATATATATATATATATTTTCAAATTTAAAAAACTTCATATATTCAAAATACTTTCTTTAAACTAAATTTTGCTGTCCAATCGGCATTTTTATTGGCCATAACATTTTTATACCAATCTTAAGTAATGACTGATAGTTCCTCCATTGTTTTTATTTTTCTTGACATCTTCAGTATTGTCAAATCTTAGTCCTTTTGACTCATCAACAATAATGACCTTCTAAAAAAAATATGGATCAATTTCAATTTGTTCCTTCAAAGCATAACAAGTTTCAATTGGACATTTTTTTTCTGTCAGTCAGGGCCTGGGGCACAAATTTGGCAGCTACTCATTTCATTCCCAAATCTTCAGTTAAAATTTGCTGAACTGAGCTCCAATACATTCCACTTATCTCTGACAGCTGCCACAGGGTCTATTGATAGTCTGTCAGCACAAGTTCTTGGCCGTTGATGTGCATCCAGAGGGAGGCTTTTAATCAATATGTCACTGTCTTTAAAATGTGAAAAACCCTCATACTCTTCAATTTTTCTCATAGCATAATCTGAATAAGCTGTTTTCAACATCCCATTTGTCTCAGCAGTGTTTTGACAGATTCAGATTTTTATTCACCAAAAACAAACATTGTCACTGGTAATAGTCAATAAAACATAGTTTATACAACAAATCTTAGTCTAAGTTATTCAATGCATACAAGGAACAAATCAAGTTTGTTTACATAACATAAAATTTACATAAAAAGTCTCGGATGCAATAGTATTCACCCTGTATCAAGAATGCTTTTAAGGTCTTTTTGAATTTGTTTAAATCGGCAATTGACTTTAAACACGGAGGCAGAGCATTGTACAGTTTAATGCAATTAAACTGGACTTGTTTCTGAAAAAAACAAGTTTGGTGACGTGGAATATCTAAATAGTCATAATTTCGAAGTGAATAAGAGTGTATTTTATATAACTCAGATTTAGTAAACAGATGAAAATTTCTTTTTAAAAAGGTGACTGATTCTAAAATATAGATCGATGGGAATGTTAACAAATTGTTAATGCGGAAGATGTGTCTACAGGATTCCCTAGCAGAGAGGCCACAAATGATGCGAAGGCTTTCTTTTGTAATCTAAAAATGTGTAGATTACTAAAACTTTGAGCTCCCCAGATTGCCACCGCAAAAGACAAGTGGGGGTATACACACACATAGTACGCTGATAGCAGGACCCGCCTATCTGTAAAGCAAGCTAGTCTTCGTAGAATGAATAGCTCCTTGCTAATTCTGCTAGACACTAAGGCAATGTGGCTTGAGAAAACAAGCTTGCTGTCAATTACCAACCCTAGGAATCCAACCTCTGAACTCGGCGTTATCTCTGAGTCACCTATAATGAAATTGTGATCTAGGTTAGAGTCAAAAGAACGGATGTGGAATCTAACCACTTTAGTCTTTTATGCATTGGCAACAAGTTGGTTACCTGTAAACCACTGCAACAAAAGCGCTACCATTTAAAAAAGCATTTATTTCTGCTGCTGAGCGATCTTGATTACATAGGTACTAGTAAAGAGGTGTCATCCGCATATAGATATAAGTTGGCATGGTTCACACTGCTGGGGATGTTATTATTAAAAATCAAAAATAAAATTGGTCCCAATATGGACCCTTGGGGGATTTCAGTAAGAATTGGTTTCCGTTCTGATAACTGACTTCTCATGAATCCAAAATTATCCAAATATGGAATCTTCACAATCTGATGGCGACCCACAAGAAAAGAATAGAACCAGTCGAGGGCAACACCCCTAATGCCCACGTTCTCCAGTTTTCCCAGAAGAAGTTTATGGTTGACCAAGTCAAAAGCTCGACTCAGATCGAAGAAAAGTCCAATAGTATGCTTTCTACTGTCCAAATTCGTGACAACTTGTGATATAAAGTTGTACATGGCATCAACAGTTGACAGGCCTGGTCTGAAACCAAACTGTGCTGGAATTAAAATCTTATTTGTTGACAAATAGGGCAGAAGACGATTGAGCATGAGTTTCTCCAACACTTTAGAGAAGGATGACAAGATGGAAATAAGTCTATAGTTTACACAGTCGGTTTGATCACCAGTTTTATGAATAGGTGTTATGATTGCCTGTTTTAAAGAAGAGGGGAAAAAACCAGAGGTGAACGAAGAATTAACTAGGTGTGTCAGGGGAGAAGCAAATTCTTTTGCGCATTTTTTCAACAGATTTAATGACACTCCATCAACATCCGAAGAACAGCTAGAAGACAAAGACGCTATAACTTTTATTACTCCCTCCTCTGTAGCAGGCGATATAAAGAAAGAATGAGTCACCCGATTTGTAGTAATGGAAGGTGGCATAGATTTATTGGTACCTAATCAGTTGCCAATATCGGTAAAGAAAGTGTTGAAATGGTTGGCAACCATTTGTGGATCGATGATCAATTTGTTAAGATCATTTTTCACATGTATTTGTTTAAATGGTTTGCAAGAATTTTCAGGTCTCAAGTCATTAATCACCTCCTTATACCCCCTTGATCTTATTTTTGGAGGAATTCAGGTGGTCCAGAACTCTTTGTGCTTTTGAAGACAGAATGGAAGACTTAAATTTTTTTCGGAGTTCAAGATAAGATCGTTTTAGATGGTGTTTGGAATCAAGGTCTTTGGAAAGGTCATAGAAAAACAACAGGCGATTATGTACATTTATTTGACTTTTGTTGAGCTGGATTTTTGAAGAATACGTCCGCTTTGACAGTATCTGCTTTTTTAGAGGAAACACCCAATCAAGAAGGCAACTCAAGGAACAGAAGAAAGCGTTGTATTTCTCATCCACATCAACCGCTTTAAGCATTTCATTCCAAGACTCATGTGTTAAAAGCAACTTGAAAATAAGTATGTCATCATGAGAAAAACTACGCTTAACCACGTATTTAGGAATACTTGATTTGATCAAGGAGGGTAATGATATGTGTGCCAGTTGAGCATGATGATCGAAGACTCCAGCCTTCACCACTGAGGAGTTAAACTCTGTCTTTGAAACATTGGTAAAAATGTTATCAATCAGAGATTTTGAGTCAGAAAACTCTCTCGTGGCAGATAAAATGCATCTTCGCAAACCAAAAAAGGCCATTAAGTTATAAAGGTCTAGAGCAGGTTGAGAGTCACTTAACATATCAATATTAAAATCCCCAGCTACAACTATTTGAGTATTACGTTTTATGACTGTCTCAAGGCACTCATAGATAGATGCAAAAAAGACTGAAATGTCCTCAACTTTCATCTTGGTTGGTCTGTATACAACAATAATCAACAAGTCTCCATAATTTTTGGTCAACCTGATAGCAGAGAGTTTGTCCCTCTGTGCAAAACGAATCCACAGTAATTTCCTGATAGGATAGAGTTCCTGATAAGAATACAAACGCCTTCCTTTTCCATGTCGGTCCTACAGAACCCTGAAGCCATCCTGTATTCAGGCAAGCAAAGGGAATCCAGTTGAGAAGACTTGAGGAAATGCTCCGATAAACATAATATATCTAGTGACGTCATCTCAATTAACACCTCATTGAGACACATCTTGGCCTGAAGACCCTGAGCGTTTTTGTGGGTGGGGTCTAAAATAGGGTAGGTAGAGAGAGTCCCCTGGGTTACAGGGTCTAATGTCTCCATTCTGAAAAAGGGGTCTGACATAAAAAATTACTCTGCCTCTCAGTTAACATATTGTCAGATGATGTGGATAAACTATTAAGGGATGGCAACTCAAGATACGCTTTAACTGGCTCAGTCATTGGTATGAAATCCAAGACTGCTTTGAATAGGCCCAAGAAAAGCATTTCAAGCTTATCATTTCCACGTTTATTAAGGTGCCTTCCGTCCCGAGCAAGATGGTGCCTCCGTATTGTACAGTTTGCCTCAACATATACAACATTAAAATTATTACACATTAATTCTAACTGATCATTAAAATTAAATAAGGACTTATAAGTAAGATCCTGTCTAATTAAAATACTATTTCTAAAGATAATAGTGTTTGGAAAATAGTTTTTGGCCGTATACAAAAGGTCAGCCATGGCATGGAGTGCCTCTTTTTTCCCATAACCACCATTGTATCCAGCCCTTCCCCTGAATCCCTGCTTAAGATTATTGGTGCCAACATGAAAGTATATGACAGCCAGATCAAAATTAACATAATGCAAGAGTCTCTTTTTTATATCGAGGATTTTCCCACCAGGGCAACACTCAACATATGCTCCCTTCTTAAGACTCATTCGACTAGCATCACGAATGAGAGAGTCACCAATCAGCAATACATTGCTCTTAAATTTATTCAGACCCTCAACAGGAGGGGGAACTGTAGCCATTTTTATACATTTGTCCGAGGAAGGGAATTTCTCGCGAGCATTTACAACAGCTCTGTTAACAACTGGATCTTTTGTAATCCTATCTTCAACAATAAAATTATTTTTCAGTTTATTTAAGGTGCGTTTTTTTATGTTTTTTACTACCCCTTGAAGTGTACTTAGATTTTACAATGGCAGGTCTAGCCTCTGGTTCTTTATAACTGGTCACAGTACTACAGTATAACTATATTGTTGACTGGATTAGAAGATTCTTCAGTTTGTAAGACATTAAACATATTCACACTCTAAATATTTTTACCACTTACTCTATCAGACAAACAACTCAAACTTGCTACAGTATTTTTTGACATATTTTTTTACTATTTTTTCTTGGATTTCACTTGTTTCCATTTATATGTAGGTAGATTAGAATCTATAGGATTAGGCTCTAAAAAATTTACTTTGTACCCAGATTCTGGGTTTACACTAGACGAGTTAGATGAACATAAAATTACATTATGGTACCAATAAAAAAAAGTTAAGTTAGACGTGCTAGCTCTGCTACAAAAGCCTTCAGTGTTTAACTTGGCATACATCAATACATTTATACCACACTCGAAATCATTATTTTGTGTACTACATTCAAGTTCTATACAAGTGTATGTAGTAAGATGAAGCTTTTCTAAGGTATTTTTAGCAAACTTAATGCTATAATTAGTTAATGAGTCAAGGTGAAAGCTGTCTTATTATTCCTATCCAAAAACAACAAACTACAGTGAGATCCAGAATCCTGCTTACTGCAGTCAGTGTTATTACCTACGCAAAACACTCCATAGTCCATAATTATACCTGTTAAATGACATTTGGTCTGTTACATGACTTCCTCACTGCTACTAAATCTCACAATCTGAGAGAGAGGGGCCAAAAAAGTTTTTGATAGCAAACTAGTATCACTATTATTGAAGGCTTCGAAATACAAATCAAGGATACTATAATCAACCCACCTAGCAGAATTCCAGGATTTCTCTTCAGCTAATTTTAACTGACATTTAAAGCTTTCTTGGTTATTAACTAATTTAATATTTTTTTCATTACACTCATTAATTTTTCTACTAAGGATATTATTAAGCTCATTTTTATCAAAAATTATGGATTTCAAAGATTCATTTTCAATAATTATAGATTTTAAGTTATTTTTAAGTGTTGTTATGCTAGACTTCAAATTTTTACTGTCACGAATAAGCGAATCTTTTTCTTCTAAAAGAATGTCCTGTAGAGTGAGAGATTCATTTAAAATTGACATTTTCCGGGATTTTTCCTCCTCAAGCTTGGTCTCGAGATCCAAGATTTCCTGCCCTTGATTGGTGGACGAGACCTCCAAATTAGAGCTCTGCCTTCAGCATCATCCAGAGCTTCAACCAGCTGTACAATTGAGTCCTCAATATGCGTTTTTTTAATTTTGGAATGATTAGCTCTAATTTTAGTTAAGTCCGTACAAAGATTAGAGACCATATCAATAGATGAAACACCAAGATTTAGTGTTTGCAAATATGTCTTCCACTGATCGTGCCTCGCACTTGGACTTTGGACGGGTTGCCACCATTGTATCAATGAAATAACAAGAAGAATTAAATTAGATGAGTGCCTACTATGTAATGATGCACAATTAATCCTGTACAGAGATAGTATCAAGAAAATGTAGGCGTTGATAGATGACCAGCTGTCAGAAGCATGGGGATGGTGAGGGACAAACCAACGGCAGGTGGGTAGACTATTCTCAATACTGTGGTAGCACTGCTTCCGGGCCTGACGTCAGCATCAAAGACACCCCATCACTTGGATGAGTGAGTGAGTTGAAATGGCACGCTGTAACCCTTGATATAGGTTAGTTACAACTGTTACTCCTCACGTAAACGGCAGTACTTACAGTTCGGCAGAAACCAATTGATTAATAATATAGTAATGTGGTCCGTAATTATGTAGGCACTGTTTTATTACTAACTAAGGCAATGTGTTAACTGTCAATACCACTGTAGTGTATGGGTGGGCAGGTGGGTCATTACCACAGTACGTGTAGGGGTATGTGGGTTGGTCATTACCACAGTACGTGTGGAGGTGGGAAGGTGGGTCTTTACCACAATACGTGTGCAGGTGGGTCTTTACCACAATACATGTGGAGGTGGGAAGGTGGGTCTTTACCACAATACGTGTGGAGGTGGGAAGGTGGGTCTTTACCACAATACATGTGCAGGTGGGTCTTTACCACAATACATGTGGAGGTGGGAAGGTGGGTCTTTACCACAATACGTGTGCAGGTGGGTCTTTACCACAATACATGTGGAGGTGGGAAGGTGGGTCTTTACCACAATACATGTGGAGGTGGGAAGGTGGGTCTTTACCACAATACATGTGGAGGTGGGAAGGTGGGTCTTTACCACAATACGTGTGCAGGTGGGTCTTTACCACAATACATGTGGAGGTGGGAAGGTGGGTCTTTACCACAATACATGTGGAGGTGGGAAGGTGGGTCTTTACCACAATACATGTGGAGGTGGGAAGGTGGGTCTTTACCACAATACATGCGGAGGTGGGTCTTTACCACAATACATGTGGAGGTGGGAAGGTGGGTCTTTACCACAATACATGTGGAGGTGGGAAGGTGGGTCTTTACCACAATACATGTGGAGGTGGGAAGGTGGGTCTTTACCACAATACGTGTGGAGGTGGGTCTTTACCACAATACATGTGGAGGTGGGAAGGTGGGTCTTTACCACAATACGTGTGCAGGTGGGTCTTTACCACAATACATGTGGAGGTGGGAAGGTGGGTCTTTACCACAATACGTGTGCAGGTGGGTCTTTACCACAATACGTGTGCAGGTGGGTCTTTACCACAATACATGTGGAGGTGGGAAGGTGGGTCTTTACCACAATACGTGTGCAGGTGGGTCTTTACCACAATACGTGTGCAGGTGGGTCTTTACCACAATACATGTGGAGGTGGGAAGGTGGGTCTTTACCACAATACATGTGGAGGTGGGAAGGTGGGTCTTTACCACAATACATGTGGAGGTGGGAAGGTGGGTCTTTACCACAGTACATGTGGAGGTGGGAAGGTGGGTCTTTACCACAATACATGTGGAGGTGGGTCTTTACCACAATACATGTGGAGGTGGGAAGGTGGGTCTTTACCACAATACATGTGGAGGTGGGTCTTTACCACAATACGTGTGCAGGTGGGTCTTTACCACAATACATGTGGAGGTAGGAAGGTGGGTCTTTACCACAATACATGTGGAGGTGGGTCTTTACCACAATACGTGTGGAGGTAGGAAGGTGGGTCTTTACCACAATACATGTGGAGGTGGGTCTTTACCACAATACGTGTGGAGGTAGGAAGGTGGGTCTTTACCACAATACATGTGGAGGTGGGTCTTTACCACAATACGTGTGCAGGTGGGTCTTTACCACAATACATGTGGAGGTGGGAAGGTGGGTCTTTACCACAGTACATGTGGAGGTGGGAAGGTGGGTCTTTACCACATTACGTGTGGAGTTGGGAACGTGGTAAAGCCTGACAATCCTTATAGGCTACTTTAACACTGGCCATCAATGAAGTAACAGTGTCAACTGTACTATTTATTATTACATTAATTTATTATTACTTATTATTACATTAAAATATATCCTGTATTTAGTTTTTCTGCAATTTTAAATATTTATAAAGAAAAACAGTAACTCTTCATAAAATATTTTATATTTACTACAGAATTTTATTGTTCAACATTTCGATAGGTCGACACTTCCATAGTCAACAAAGTGTAAACTATGGAAGTTTTACTATATTTTATTATATGCCTCATTTTCTTAAAATTTGGTGAACATTTATCACTACGTTATTTTAAATTAGCAAAACTGACTAAACGTTTAGTGTAATTTCTTTTTTTTTACCAAAACTCTATTATTTTAGTGGGCTTTAATTACAGGTACTACAAGGCATGGCCCTTTTGAAAATGTTGAGTTTGGGTGAGGGAGGTTAGAGGCAACCCACTTTTGGAAATATTTTCTTTTTGGTTCCTCCAATAAGTTATAAAAGTCCCCTTAAACAGAACTTTATTAATTTGTTCGGTATTGAAGCAACAAATGTAGCATATTTTCAAATGCTAACAAATGCCATCATAATGCTAACTCTGTGACAAACAATTAAGTTGGTAAAATATTTCTTTTTATACTTATTATTTAAGCTTTTGTAAGATGTTATTTAAATATTCAATTGTCGCTTATATTGATTCTATTCATGTACAACACTTGTATTTAGTGAATAAAAAATTTTGAATCTTGATAAAGAACACTTGAGGCTTGAAGTGTGTATTGGGGTAACATCCAAGCCTTTTACGGTCACAACTGGTGTGCGTTATTACGGTATCGGTCAATGATTTTTAAAAGGTCATCAACCACCAAATTCCACATTTGGAAAAGTACCTCACCGTCATGACCTGACTAGTCACGTTGAAGTGTGGCATAAAGGATTTGTATACTAACATCATGTTAAACTTACAATATATCTTAAAAGGTAAATTCTTTGAAACCAATGTTCTAGGGTTACAGTAAAATAAGGGTACTAAATAATATTACATTAACCCACATGCCCACCACCACACCTACAATGGTATTAATCCACCCGCCCACCCCTACACGTACTGTGGTAATGACCAACCCACCCACCCCTACACGAACTGTTGTAATGACCCACCCGCCCTCCGCAACACGTACTTTTAACATTGAAAGGTTCATTATGAGAGATTCAAAGGGTTTTAACGAAATTCATGCTATCAAGGATTTTGTGCTATTGAGGTTCATGGTATCACGGTTCCACTGTAATAGACAATATTCTTTAGATTTCAAAATTTGAAAAAGCCCTTATAGCATCATCAGTTATTTCATAACCTCTTCATGCATTAATTATGTAAAAACTTTGAGAAAATTTGTTTTTCATAATTTTGATGTAGAACGAGTTTCTAATTAATATAAACAAATATTTTTTATAATTGTTCGCTACCTTATTTACAAAATGGCCGACTTGTTGTCATTTTACATCACCATGCAACAAGGGTGTAAAAAAATTCTGGAATTAACAAAACGTTATTCTCTAAAATATACACATGAAAAGAACTGTAGGCTATAGATTTTGGTATATAAAGCTGTTGATCACATTTCATTGCTACAAATTACTATACTTTTTTCAAAAATTAAAAAACAAACATTTGATTTTGACCATCAATTATAGAAAAAAACAAACAAAATTTAGGTTTTAGATTGAGATACTACTTGGTTTGAAATGGTTCCATATAGTTGAGACGTATATTCAAAGCATATTTCTTACACTGGAACATGGTTTTTATTCAATTTTATTTTTTCACAAAGTTACTCACTGGACAGGGTACCTCTGACCCCTGTGGAATAAAATTTTTACTAAGTATTTCTAAGCATACACTTATAGCATTGTTACCCAAGTCAAAATGATCCATTTCCTACATGTATAAAATAAAATAAAAATACAAGTGGAACAATAACACCCAGTTATTAGGTTTCACTTTTTGTATGGTGTTTTAATTTGCCACTCATATAATTGGTAGTTATTTTTTATTGTACTTGTCAATTCAACTATCTAAATAGTAAATAGGTAGGTCTAAGGTCTAAGACTGTTGGTCTAGGGCATGACGATACAGACAATAATTTGTTTTAACTAATAAAATGTCTTTATTGATCAGGAAAAATCATAAAAACACACTAAGTAACTTTTCACTAGCAACAAAGAAGCTTGACAGGAAAAAATGGTGAAAATGGGGACTGCATGTTAAACTGAGATGCAGTGATTTGTGCTGCTATCTATGAGGCTCTGAGTCAACTACTAGAGATAGAAGCTGTTTGAATGGGATTGTGTATATGTAAATCATTGTTAAACTGGCAGTGTCAAATGACGCCACCGTGCACGAAGAGGTTAGAAACGTAAATAAACAATTAGAATAATGTTGAAAATCAAATTAAAACATATATTAAACAAATTCATGTATAGATTATATTTTAAGTTTAAATATTAAAAATTGCAAAAAACTATACTGTACAATATTAAAACATGGTTTTATATTACGGTATTTCAATTCTTTAGTAATGTAATTCATAACTGGTGAAAAGCACTTTTTGAAATTAAAAGTTGTGCAATATCAAGAATTTCTTGATTTTATTACAAAACTATCACAATTCCTGAAAGGAATTAATGAAGAAAATTATTTTTTAGCTTTTTTAATACCAATACTGACTTTGAAGCGGATATCTTAACCCCCTACAAATAATCCATCTAAACAAAGAGACAGGCTAGTAAATTTTTCAACTGCGACAACTCCTCTTGCTGTCTAAGATATAGGTCGCAATAGGTTTGAGCTTGGATCTTATGTTGAAGTGGTGGGTGTTTAAACAAGAATCTAAATTTTTCACTCAGCAATACCACTGAGGATGTGGTACAATATACAGCATGACCAAAGTGTCTGGTGATATTGTAAGTAACATCTTGATGCGGTTATTGTCTAAAATCTAGATTCTATGAAGAGAAGGCTACACTTTTTCTTTTTTTTTTTTTTTTATCTCTAAGACACCAATCGTAGAGATATGGGCGAATATGAGGAGTGAATGAGTGTGATGAGTGTAGATGAACGAGTGTAGTCATTGCTACTATCTGAGTTCGGCTTAGCTCAGAAAGGACTATTTATTAATAGGCCAATAGCCAGGGCAACTATGGGTCCTACAGCTTTACGTGGAATCCGAACCACTTAGTGTTGGTCTGATTTTCAGCTAACTGACAAGTCTGACACTCGGTTCTCTCCCCTACACAACATCCGAACCTTGACTATCATTCAACATGGACACTCCAGACTTCTCTAGTAGTGTCTATGTTGATGACAACCATTGAGCGGACGCCGTGTTGGTATTAAGAGAACCGAGCATGGAACCTATCGCCTACAATCTCCCAAACACTTTGTCCCCAAGTAGCTGAGTTACAGCACTGCGCCACCAGTGCCAACACTCACCCTTATTTATCAAACTCATTTACAATCAGTGCATTAATGTTTTGACAACTGGCATATCAACAATAAACAATAGTATTACTTAAAATATAACTTTTATAAAATAAATTCACCTTTTTAACAGCTTGTTGATATTGTTTTAGATTCACTACAACCTGAGTCCTGCAGTAAAACGAAGACGGCAATCTCTTCCAAACTATGTTGGAAACTCCGGGTCCGCTTCAACAAAAAGCAAATATATGCTCAAGAGGAATTCTTGCTCCGTTGCTTGAATTTTAGTATTAATAGATCCTAGTTACCATTTGTATGTAAAAAATGTGGGTATCACTTGTGATTTTATTAGTAATATATTACAAGTTTTTTTAATTGATCAGTTTAAATGTTTATAAAATTGGTCATCCAACTTAAAATTCATAAAGTGAATCAGTCTCAATAATAAGCAGTATCCAGTTGAATTTTATATTTTTAAATTACATTGGTATTTCTGGCCTTAAAAGCCATCCACTATTGAGAAGGCTGTGATGGGTCTGCAAGTTGAGAAAACATTAAACATTTTATATTATATCTAAACAATATTTTGCAGAGAAATTTATTTATATCAAATTTTGTTCTAAATATGGAAAATATTACAGTGTTTACCAGTAAGTTGTTATCAATAATATATTTAGTTCATCTTGATCTCATGGCATCCACTTTAAGTATCTGGTGGGTGGTTTTTGTTCACCATCATATAGAAGGATATCAGAATGGTTACTGCAGTGGGAGCCAGTGCTACATTATATTGTAAGACCTAACCAATCAGAAACAAATGTCCATTATTGCTTTAGTTTTATAAAATTTGTGAAGTCAACTAATTTATTTACAATTAGAAAAGCCAGTCTGTATGAAATGAAATTATTATAAGGTGAAAGAAAATAACTATACATTAGAGAGTTATTGTTAATATCATACAGTCAATCGTGATAGTGTCCATACAATCAGAATAAAATAAAAATATTAAGCTAAAATTTTAAAATGTAAGACTAAAGTCAATGACTGGTTTAAAATAACAATATAATGATAGTGGTGAATAAAAAAAAAAAAATATAAATACACATCTGTTATCAGTTTAAAATAATTTTAAACCGACAAGAGATGTGTATAAAATGCTTTTTTGTAATAAAACAGGCGGTGGTGGGGCTCTTATGACAAGGTCAATGGTGTCTTACAAATTATATACCTAAGCAGGCTCTTTTAGTTAATTTTCATTTAGATTTTTATTTAAATGTTTCTTAATGTTATTCAAAATTATTGTTTTGTAGTTGCATGTTTAGCTTATGTAATAAGAATTAACTTATTTGAAAACAAAATTGGATAAACATTATTTTGGAATGTTTTAGGCAAAGTATCTAGTTGTTATGACTAGCTTAATTTGAATAATACATAGGATGGTTTTTGCAAGACTAAGATACACAGGGTCTAGGTAGACTGCGCAAGCCAAATCCTCTGTTGTGAAAACATTGTCATTGTAATGAACTCGACTGTCAGCCCACTCGCATTCCTACGTTCATTATCAAGCCTCTCTTATATTCTTATAAATTGCTCAGTCTAATTTAAATACTACAGATTAAATGGTTGGTCACAAATTACTAAGCAATTTACCAAGCAAATTCTTACCAAATGTAGACCATCGCAAAACCCGTTGACTAGATAGTTGGCAATGTCATAACAGAAGAATTGTTCAGCACCTATTGTAAAACCTTTTATAATATCTGTTGAGGAAGTGGATAATGGCAGGGATATTTACGATGATGAAGCTTTTGGTACAAGACATCAGAACTTAGATTTTGCAGTATTGACAGCAAATAATTGACCAGCCAGTATAGACAGGCAGCAAATAATTGGCAGTATAGACAGCCAGTAAGTTTGATAAATTCTACATTATGTTTTGTTTAATTTTCTTTACATATTTGTAAATAAATGTTACTTTCAACAATGTGCAAAGTGAGTTGTTTTGTGTTTTGAAGCAGAACAGATTGCTTTATTTATAAGTAGAAAGCCTGCTTGCTGTTTTCAATGCCGACTATCTAGTCACCGTAGCTTCGTTGAATTGTGATTTAAGTTTTGTGATATTAGTCTTTATTTAGAAAGAAAATTGAATCATTACTTCAGTGTTTGTGATCAACTGTTTAATTTGCAGCATTTGTACTGGAAGATCCAGGGCCGTATTTACAGGGGGGCTTGACGGGCTATTTATTAATTTTTATAAGAGTGTTACCACTAGCGCTTCAGGCAAATCAACTAAACCGCCAGACTCACAGAAAGTGTTGTGTTTTTACTGTTGTTGTTGTGTTGTGTACCGTTGTGCAAAATAATGATTTAGAATATATTTATTTATTATATTGGAACGCTCTAAAGGCAGCAAAATCAAGATAGCCCGTAGGCGGCAAAATCCTAAATTCATCCCTGAGAAGAGCTATTTCTAAGAACTAATGGTTGGCTTGGTAATGACCACGGGAATGCGGATGGGCCAGCGCTCGAATTCAACACAATGACAATGTTTTGAAAACAGAGGATTTGGCCTGCTCAGTCTTCCTGCACCCTGTGTATCTTACTTGGCAAAAACTATAACAATCATATTTAACATGTAGTTCTGGTGGTTTGTGCACCGTGTCCAGTCTATCCTAATAATAAGTAAACATCTACAAAATTACTACACTATAAACATTTAGAAGACTTAGCACTTTATGATATATTTTTATATCAATATAGTAGTAGATGTACAGGCATAAATTAAATTATGTAGCTAAAACTTTATTGTTATTTACATTTAATTAAAATTCAACTCTCAAACAGTGCTTGGAGCTCCAGCCACATATATAGTAATAAATAATGATCAGTTTGTCATGTTATCAGGTTGACATTTAAAAACACGTGTTATAGCACAGACTTGTTATTACTATGCGATTATAGTGAAGTTTTCTCCATCATCTTGTGTGCCCTCGTTACAACACAAACAGTCCACCTACTTATCCTGTGCCAGTATGACGATGGAGTAAATATGCAAACAATAATCAATATTTAAAAAGCATTGATTAAACAATTGCTGTATCTATTTGGTTATATAAATAACGGTTTCAAACTGTTATGACAGGCTGAACACATTGAGTAATCAATCAACAATAACTTCTGATGCTCTGCTTTTACTAAAATTGGTCTTCCAGTTATATTGATACAATTAATTACTATCAATAAAATATTTTGCTTGTAGATCCACTCTACAGCTTGTATATCTACTCTACAGTTTGTAGATCTACTCTACAGCTTGTGGATCCAATCTACAGCTTGTAGATCTACTCTACAGCTTGTATATCTAATCTACAGCTTGTAGATCTACTCTACAGCTTGTAGATCTACTCTACAGCTTGTAGATCTACTCTACAGCTTGTATATCCAATCTACAGCTTGTAGATCTACTCTACAGCTTGTAGATCCACTCTACAGCTTGTAGATCCACTCTACAGCTTGTTAGATATTGAAATATTTTAATATCTTAAGCACAAAAAACAGCTGTTAAAAAATGGTTACATATTATGGAGGCGTATAGCTGTGCTTATGACATTTATTTGTTTATAGTTGTACTAAACACGTTCCAATACTAAGACTGTTCTAAAGTAAGAAAACTAGATCACTCTCTACCAACTTTAGTGAGCGGATTGCAATTTTTATCTATTTTAGCTAATAATTACATTTTATGGATAATGTTATTTTTTGAAATCATTATCAACAAATAATAATACATTAGGCTGGGAACAACAAGTAGAGTTGGCCCAGCCTAAAGGTGCATGTGACCTTGAGAAGAGGTTAGTAAAAGATGGACAGGGTGGGGGCACTTTTCCAAAAATGTTATACTGATCAGGTGATTGAAAACTATAAAATATTAGATACCTAATAGAAATGCACCGGTATCTAATCTTTCTATACTAATTCCATTTGTTAATATAACCTGTCTTTTTAATTCATGGAATCTAATTATTACTGTTTCAGAATCGCCCGTTTGACAAATTATTTATGTTAATTAGGCTTAGAAGACATTTCTCATTAACATTATTGACTATTTACTAATAGTAATATTTAAATAGTTATAAATTAATATGTTTCTTCTTTATTTATTATACCAATGAAATAAACAAACAACATATGGTTTAGACGTTTTTGAAATTATATAGAAAATGTTATCTTTTTGTAACATCTGTGTGATCATAATAATTATTGTTACTATACAAAAAAGTTTCATTGTAATTTTTTTTAATAATAAATGAAACTTATCTATTTGTTTAGGGATATGATGAATAGTTATTAGTCTTTGGTAGCTAAAATGGAGTAGTTTTACGTTGTGAGAACAGTTAGTACAGTCGGGTCCGTGCAGGGTCGGTTGTAGACATTTTTTTCCTGGCACCCTAAGTGGCTGCGTACTTTACTTACCCCTTAAACCAGCCCTGGGTATGTGTGCACAGTTTTGCTGGGCCATATGTACAGTTGTTTTTCAAAATAACCTGCCATACTATATGTTTAAATATTTACTTTGACTCAATTTAAATCGTCAATCAGCTGTTACTTGCTACCAATCAAATCAATCCAGCTGAATTGTTTATGTTTTTAGAAATGCTTTGATATAACCTCACGTTCCTCATCTCACCATAACCCAACATGACAAGGCACAGCTATACGCCTCCATCAATACTTGTCAGTTTTCAGACTTTTGTTTTATGAAAAATATGTATATACAGTATTAAATATATTCTATTTCATTGTTATTTTTACTCAGTAAATAAATTTACTATTTATTAATTTGTGAGTTAATATAATTGTAATGTTTGTTATATATTTAATATCTTACTTATTAAGAAATATATATGTAGAATAACAATCCCAAATGGATAAGCAAAATGAGATGTACAGATAAAGTAGTTTTTGATGAAGGAAATAGTATTTTTAAATAATATCAATTTAGATTATATTCTTATTGAGTTTTAATAATTATTTTTTACTTTTATAACAATATGCGGCATATTAATCTATTTTAGCTCTATTCTTTTAAAATGTTGATCAAGCCAATATAAGAAAATTTAGAAAATAAAACAAAAAGAGGAGGAGGAAATGTTGCTGCTACTTACAAAGTTCCTTTTGTTGTCTTAGACAATATGTGAGATCTAACCCATTGTTTTGACTTGGTTTTGACCAAAGTCTGACTTAACTGTTTTAGCTTATAAAAAATTGCTTTCAATAACCAAGCCCTAACAAGCCCTAATACTTAATGCTTCCGATATTCTAATATTTTGTCTAGTTCAGGATCAGAATATTTTCCAAGTACGCCGGTATTGTCCCACCTACCAGCCCATGTTTAAGACGGTAGTGTTATTATCACCACTGTATGTGTATTGGTGGGTGGGAGGGTCATCACCACAGTAACATCGTGAGATATGTAATGATACAAATAACTTTTGTAATATATTAAGTTAACTCCATACATGTAGTCAAAGGTAATTGTACAGTTTGCTTGGTTGAGTATTAATTCAATGTAACTTTAAATTAAATAAATGTCCAGTTGTGCCAACATCTACTCATGTCTTGGCTACATGTCTTGGCTACATGTCTTGGCCACATGTCTTGGCTACATGTCTTAGCTACATGTCTTGGCTACATGTCTTGGCTATATGTCTTGGCCACATGTCTTGGCCACATGTCTTGGCTACATGTCTTGGCTACATGTCTTGGCTACATGTCTTGGCTACATGTCTTGGCTACATGTCTTGGCTACATGTCTTGGCCACATGTCTTGGCTACATGTCTTGGCTACATGTCTTGGCTACATGTCTTGGCTACATGTCTTGGCTACATGTCTTGGCTACATGTCTTGGCCACATGTCTTGGCTACATGTCTTGGCCACAAGTACAAGGTAAAGCATACTCTAAATTTCATTTTCGCATATGTTGAAAATTAAAAACACCAATTTGGCAATTTTTGCACTATTACTTGCTGTTAGTATCAAGAAATTATTATGTTCTGTGAATGTAATTTAAGACAAAATTTGGAGACTCCTACATTTTTATATTGAATGATGAAATATCACAAACTGAATACATAAAATTTGTTTCCATCTGTTGGGACCAAACTGAGTAACAGTACTCTTAAATTTGAACTGCTACTTTATCGGCCATTTGGTTCCACACGTATAAAAAGATGTGTGTATAGTAGTTAATTTCTATTTAGTCAAACATTAGAGGCTTATATTTATTATTCTCATGACACAGAAATGTTACAGTATTGGATGTTTCCTGAGAAAGAGTTGAATATTAAAAAAGTTAATTGCCATACTTATGAATATTCACTCGCCCTTTTTATAAAGACAGAAACAAGATATTTTTTGAATTAATAGTAAAATTACTTATTTACTCATGTGGCCACATGAATAGTAGTAATTACTTTCATTACCTTTGCAGGAAGATGAGCATTTTCATATTGTTTTAAAACGAGGCACCTCAATCATTTAAAGTTCAGCAACTGTGAGCCAACTATTACTACGCAAATTTTCATGTCGGCATTGGTGGCGCAGTGCTGTATCCCAGTTACTTGGAGACAAAGTGTTGAGGAAATAGTAGGCGATAAGCTCTATGCTCGGTCCTCAAAATACCGACACAGTATCCGCTCTATGGTTGCCATTGACATGGTCACTACTAGAGACGTCTGGAGTTGGAGCATCCATGTTGGATGGTAGTCAAGATTCAGATGTTGTGTAGGGAAGAGAACTGAGTGTCACGATTATTAGTTAGCTAAAAATCAGACCAACACTACGTGATTCGGATTAAAGCTGTAGTTCCCTTAGTTGAGCTCGCTATTGGGCTATTAATAAATAGCTCTTAATGAGGAACAGTCGACCTCAGTTAATAACAATGACTAAACTCGTTCATCTACACTCATCACACTCATTTGCCTCTCATATTCATCCATATATTGACGATCGGTATTTTATGAATGAATAATGTTATGACAATAATCTTCCTACCCTCAATCAGTGGTATTTAGACTCACTATGTCTCAAACACTGTTCATTGTAAATATTCAATAACCTGTGTTTTTCTATTTCTTCAGGTTGGAACACTCAAGACTCAATTGTATCTTTTAGTGCCTCATAATGATAAAAACTGAAAATAATATAAGAGAAACAGCTATTAAATTTGACATTTATGCGTCAATTTTTATCCCTTGACATTCTATAGGGTAGTAAACAACTTTATTTAAAAAAATATAATGAATTAGAAGGTAAAATATTGAGGCAATTCTCAGTTTTCCCATTAAACACAGGTGATTTCTGAACTCAATGTTTATTAATGGTAAGAGTCTTGTCTACTAAGTGAGATGACTCATCGTCTCATATTTATTTCAATATGTTGGCCATACGCGATGTAAAGAACACTAGATCTGAAAAAACAATAGTAAGTTAAAATATTCAATAACAGTAACATAAAACCTGCTAAATATAAAAATAGGAATAATTTTAATTGACAACATGATAACTAAATTTGGAAATGGGCAACAATTTCCTTGGGGGCAAAAAAATAAACAAGGCCGGTAAACTTGTTTACCTTCAATCATTCAAGGCAGTTGAAATTACATATGCAAGTAAGTTAAAAATTTAGTTACCTTACTTATTTTGTAGTTTAATTTATGGCAAGTATAAATGCAATGTAATGGTAAAAGAATAAGATAGCAAACTGTTTTTATCCATGTTAGTTACATATAGGACAAAATGACAAGAAGGTTAAGTAGTAAGCAA
Organism: Stictocephala bisonia; assembly: GCA_035578905.1. NCBI lineage: Eukaryota > Metazoa > Arthropoda > Insecta > Hemiptera > Membracidae > Stictocephala > Stictocephala bisonia. The sequence continues at coordinate 7,291 of JAQJVL010006766.1, read as the reverse complement.
ACGAGGAAGGTCATGATTTGTTATCTCAATTTGGCATTGCACTTATAGGGAGACAGAAATAAAACAGATTCAAAAGTTACAGAGAATAAATATATTCTACTGAGAATTGAATAGTTATGGAGTGCTCTGTTTTTAAATTTACCTTACTTTAGATAAGATTGGAAAGACATTTTTTTGTATTTGAAGAGTGTACCTAACAAAATAATTAATGGAATGACTTGAGTAGCAGTTTTATTAAAATAAATAATTGTGATTTTTTACAATTATAATTTTTGTTTGTTTTACTGATCCAAAATACTGCTGGAGGCGAACAGCTGTGCTCATGACCTTGATACGTTAGGTTTTGGTGAGATGAGGAACGTGGGGTTAAATCAAAGCATTTATAAAAACACTAGGGGACACTCTTGCATGCTTTGTGTGCCAACCCCGACACTCGCTGCATTCGATACACCTCGGCATGTAACAATACAAAAATTAGTAGATTAACTACATAATGTAAAATCACAATATTAAATTAAGTTGCAGTATCTCACTCACACAAATTGATTTGCCGCCTATTTAGCCTATTTCAAGTATGTTCATTTCATTTATTTTTGTTTAACAGCTGAAGATTAAACTCGTAGTATAGGATTAAAAATGCATCAATAGTATAATGTCAAATATTCAAAATAGACATGTTCATTTATTTACAAAACAGCTGTTATTAATTTACTAAAATCAACCCAATGTTATCCTTATGGATTATTCTTTTAGGGGTGGTTTCTACCCCTTAGAAGTACTACTTTATCAAGATGAAAATACTTTAGTTGTCCTATTTAAGACCTAAAGACACAGTGTACAACATTTCAGCTCTCTACCTACATGGGAAACTTCCCATGTACTCTCCAACTGGAGAGTTAGCGATGAATGACTTGAGTCAGTCAGTAAGGACTTTGCCTTTTATAGGTACAGATTAACAGCACAACTGTGTTGATTTGATTGGCAGCTAAGAACAGCTGAAAGATGAATCAAATTGAGGCAAAATAAATACTAAACCATACAGCCTGGTAGATTATTTTTGAAGAAAATTGCAATTGTTTAAATGTGTCATAATTTAAAAAAATATTACTAACCATAAAATTGTATTCTTATTATGAACAAAAATTACGATTCACTCACTAACAACGGTATTCGGTATTCAATTTTTTACTCGGTGGGGACAGTCTCAGTTTTGGAACATGATTAGTACAACTATAAACAAAGAAAGGTTAGGTGCACAGCTGCACGCCCACTTATATAGTTTGATTAATCTATGCAGAGTTCCTTAGACATAAAAATAACAATATATTTTAAATGTTAGTATACAGATGACTATATACGAGTCATCATTTCGTAAAATAATTTCCCATTTAGTAATTAATTTTAAAATGTAGACACCAATCTTGCCAAATTTAGAGGAATGTATTTTAAATCTCATTGCACTGTCGTAATATAATGTTTTATTTGTGTGTGTTATTTACAGTTTTTAAAATAAATATATATTTATACATACATTTACTTTCATTTTCTAACTTTACTCTCTATCTTACCCATTTTATTACTTGCTTCTTCCTTATTTTTCAGGGAACTGCCAATAAAAAGTAAATATATAAGCAAAGAGTAGTATAAAAATAAATAACAACAATAAAATTGGATCTACCCATACACCCCATAGCCGTAAATAACAGTTTCAATCATGAACTTTTAGTAGGGATCAATTTGCAAATTTATAATCATCTTCATGTAGCAAAAAAATTACAGGGGTGCTGAAAATCCTGACGAACAAACTTTTTAATGAATTGCAAAAGAAAAACTAAATTTTAAATCGATCATTTGACTATATTTGATTAGTTTTTTTAATGTATTTTGACTTGATAGCCTGCTTATGAGAGACGATCTACTAGAGCTTGGTAAAAAAGCATAAATAAGAGCATATGTCGAAATATCCATAAAAAGAACCCTTTTCATTGAAAATATTAGTGGAATTTTAATATCTAAAGGTTGGTGAATTACAAATTGATAGGCACTCAACACTTTTAGAACCCTCAATTTTTCAGATGCTAAAATAAAACATTTAATTACCAGGTTATATTAAAAAACTGTAAATTTTTTAAAATTATTTTTGTTTGTTTTTATTCAAAATAACTCATAAAATGGATTACTTATTTCAAGATTCTAATTTTACAAGAACATCATCGTAATTTCAATACGAAAAAACCTATTGGTAGCAGATCTATGTCTAATTAAATAACAAGAATAGAGTAACATAATACTCAATTCCTATAACTGAAATACTCAAAGAGAAAAAAATTAGTTATTTGCAACGATGAAATCGAATTATCTTCCGTAATTCTTAATATAAATAATATTTAAGCTTTTTTCTACTTTTACAATGCTGTAAAACAGCCAAAGCCAATTGCATTACAGCAGTAAAATAAACAGTTTGAATAGATGTAAATATTAATAAAAATTAGAAAAGTCCATGCAGCAATTATTGTCCATTTCCTTATCAATAAAACATAACCATCATTTAACCCTTCGCAAGCGTATGCTGATTACATACGCAAACATATTTCTACGAGCGGTGTGCATATATATACTGTACACACATTGTTTTTAGCTCAACGAGCATTTGCCGGTACTACCCGTCATATGAAATTTGAGTTTGTTTCATCCCCACCCTGCCTCCCAAGGTCTCACACACAATTCGTTATTAATTATACTACACCCTCCACCCAATACTATTGCTGACATCCCCCTTCCCATCCCTTCCCTACCCTCTCCGACCCTTATCTCTCTCTAAAACTTGTATTGTTGTTAGTCTAGCGTCCAGTGCTTAGTCTCCTGCATAGACACTAGTTACTTCGACTTATAAATTCGATTTGTTCTGTTTATTTTATTTATGTAGTTTAGTTCTGTTTACTTTTGCAAAACCTGCCAGGAAAAGTTTTACTTGCATCCAGAAATCTGCTTTGAGACTTATGATACTAAAGAGAAATATGTTTGAATACACTTGTAATATCTTTTTTAGTCATTAGATTATAGAATCAAATGAAATGAACACCCATTTAGTATTTTATTTCAAAATTACCTAACAACTGATTTTAGTAGAACAAGCTAATGACGGGTAAAAACGTACAAAACAATTTCCCTTAGAGCTAATGACGTGTATTATTTTTTTGGAAAAAAGTAAAAAAAATTGTTTCAGCCAAATATTAGTTCATTTTACGTATAATAGTACGTTTTGAAGCATAATATTATATATTAGTAAAAAATTTAGCAGTAATCCAAGCAAGTTTTATATATGCTTACGTTAAGAATATAAATTAGCTCGCAAAGGGTTAATATGAATTATTTCAGAAAAAATTAGAGATATTAAACTACGAAAATGCGTTAGAAATAACCACAAAGTGTACAAAAACACAACATAAATCTAAATAAATACTGAACAGTTCATATTAGTATTATTACAATATGTTTTTAGTGTAATTAGTAAAATCTAATTTAAAACCGATGTAAATAATCAATCATCCAATAAATCAAAAATTTATTTCTGAGGCCTTTCGATTAAAAAGTGATAATTTTCAAACACTCACATCAATTAATACAAAATTTAAATTTAAAATATGTTGAAATAAATCTAAAATAAAACTTGTGTTGCACAATTTAGGCTAAATTAGATTTAAAATTATTAAATAAAAGGAGAATTTTGTGTTGGTGGTGGTTTATTATTTAATCATTTTTGTACATAATTATTCATTAGAATCTGCAAATAAAGAAAAAAGTAAATGCAAATGAGGAACTCCTTAGTCAAATGATTTATATAAAAGGAAGTAGTGCAGGAAATAAATGGACAGGATATAGCTAAGAGTGGGGAGGAGGGTGGTTAAATTGATGTAGGAGGGAGAAAGCGGACAGGGAGGGTGGGGAGTAGAACTTGGACGATTTCAACCTCAAATTCTTTTGAGATTTTAAATAAATCTGAGTTATTGGGTAAAAATGGGATAGGCGTACCTACCATTGGTGAGAATAACAGAGGAATTAGGAAGTTTAAAGAAAAAAACAAAGAAAAGGAAGATTGCTACTTTTTCTAATAGTCATGGTAGAGGTTGTAGTGATCTTTTGAACAGAGAGATTTCGGAAGAAAAATTTGATGGTGGGGGACATGATTGTAAGAGGGCCCCCTTACATCAGTGTTTGAGGGTCAGTTGTGTGGAGGGGGTGAGCCTGATGCTATGGTAGTGGTGGGGTGTGTTAACTATGTAACTGAAAAAAGTATCGGCAAACTGAGAAATCATATTATATTAAATAGTCAGACCTTGGAGATAAAACAGGTAATATGGGTTGAGGCAACACTACGGCACGACAAAATTCAGTATAATAATCTCATTTCTGAGCGAAATAAGATGATTGCGGGACAATATAAAGAGAATGAATGTGGTTTTGTGAACATAAACTCTCTTTTGTAAAGAGACCACCACACTAGGCCCTGTCTTCACCTTAACCACGAGGGGAAGCAATTAGGTAGTGAGTGAAAGTTTAGCTCACTACATCAACAATATGAGACAACATGGTTTGGAAAATTCAAAACGGGTTAGGGAGTAGGAAGCTAGGAAATCCATAACTCAGCATACTCAGTCAACTGAAAAAGACCTCAATATCTTCCATTTCAACATTCAAAGTTTATTTATTATTTTTTTTAAATTTATTTATTAACGGCAAACGCCAATTTACAAACATAAACCAAGATGACTTATAATAAACAGCTTGTATTAAAAAAAGAAAAAAGTCTAACATTATTTAAAGTATACATACATATTTAGCGTAATATGCAATATTAGTTTCACTGAAAAAGATATTAGTTTTGCGAAGGAAAAAGAACTTGTTGCGTAGTATTCATTAAATTATCTATATTTAACTTAGTTTATAGAATAAGATGTCTAGTGCTACCTAAATCAATGAATATTAATTCTATTATAAAACCTACAATGACAACAGTCACACTTATTATATAATCACTCAATAATGCAAATTGAACTGGCTATTACTACAAGTAACTCCATGGAACTATATGGAATTACTGTACTTTTGTAACCACTGACTTCTGACCCTATTCACAAATACGCAAAAAGAAGTCAGTCACCACTCAGACTCTGTTGTCAGTTCGTGGTTTGTCCGCCCGGCCGGTCATGTTTTCATACAGTGCCGATCCCTCTCATTATCTCTAAACATCCTCATTTCCTGTACCTCCTCTCTTAATATAACAATGTGTGAAGTGTCAAGTAAAAGGGTTGATGATCCTTGTGACCTCTGTGAACTCCTACAACATCAAAAAGAACAAGGTAATGCCTCCTTCATGTACTCATTAACTAGGTCCTCCTCTATTCTCAAGAACAGTGTCTCCCTTTACCATACAGAACTCATTGAGGATGTAGTCTTGCAAGAGGGCCCAGATATCCTCTTGGTCTGCAAAACACATTAGAATGACAATGAAAATAAAAATTTCATGCTTGATGGCTATGAATGGCTATGAATGAAAGCTATGGCCAGTTTTTACCGCAGTGACCACAAAGGCGGTGAATTTTCAATTTTTGTACATTAACAATTCTCTTAATCAATCGATGAATTTAAGACACCTGACTACGACGTTTGTAGTCAGGTGTCTGGAGGGGCGTTTATCTTTCAGACAAACTCGTATTTGAAGCTGCCGAAGTCAAATTTAAAATTGGAACTCAAAAGTTCATTGTTGCTGAGATTTACAGGAGCTCAGACTTACCAAATATTGATCAATTTCTTGAAATTCTGGACAGAATCTGCGAGTCAGCCCCCAACATCGTAGTGGGGGACGGCTTTAACGTGGACCTGCTCAGGTGCGACCCAATATGAGAATGTACGATCTGTACCATTCCATTATGACCAAAATCTGGAATTCAGGAACTAAAATGCAGTCTTGTTCAGGATTTTCAGAGAGCGGATCTGTTGCAAACAGAAGACAACGCCAGTGAAATCTGCGCACACTATATGGGTAACTTCATTCACCTTTTCGAGAAGTCAGCTTTGCAAAGGCCCCCCAGGGCCTTAAGACAATTTTCAAACAATATTTTAAACCATGATGTTTCAAAAAAAGTTATGGTGGAAAAGTACAACTTTTCCCAAAACCAAAATCAAGCAAACCAACTTGCATAGCTTGATGCAAAGAAATGTTTTTGTATTTCTGTACAAAATAACAGAGCTCCTTAAATTGAAACAGATTGGAAATCTGGACTCTGTGTCTAAAGAAGTGTGGAAAATTGTAAATGAACACAGAGCTAGGCCCAAAGGCCTAATCTTGATGTTGGCCCAGTTGTTCCAACATCAAGATCATTGATAATGGGATGACTACGGCTGACCCAAAGGAGATTTTCAAAAAATTCAAAAATTTTGTTGCGGCTGTTGCTTGTAGGATCAATCCTGATCTGACACCTCAACTGATTGATACAGTCGTAGACCAGGACCGCGCAACGACAACCCTCTCTGAGAGTACGATGGGGAGGTGAATTAATTTATAAATTGGGAGGACCACATTGAAGGAGCCCTGAGCTAGGTCGATTACATTTTGAATTAATTTGAAGTAGACCACAGAGTTGATTATAGCACACTTTTTCACTGCATGATCATCTCATGCTCAATTGTGAGTTAACTCGAAGAGGAGGAGCATGTAATCGCATCATATTTATTGTTTCGTATGAGTCAAGATACTGATTATTTTGAACTTCTTTTAGTATTTCAAAGGGTGAAAAACTATTATCTGTTTTCACAGCATGTATAGATAGATATTACTGAGTTTTCAAAATGATTTTTCTTCTTATTTGGCCTATAGATACATGTTCACAGTGATCAAAGTTAATTTTATACATTCCTGATCTATCTTCTTTTAAAGCTTTAGCTTTAGGATTTCCTTGTATGTTTTTAATGTTGGATTTTGATTTTAAAGCTAATTTAAAGTAGCAAGTGTTACCATTTGATTCTCGCCATAGGGAATGATTTGTTTGTTGTTTGATGGGTTTCTTGTGTCATCGACGAATTAGTTAACGTGATTTTTTATTTATTTCCAACGGTTTTACCAGTTCGTTTCAAATTACAAAGAATCCAAATGGTACAATAAAATTACAAAGTTCCAACATGTAAAATTTTTACTGTATGGAGTGATATAAGGCTTTAGAATCAATTAACTTGCACCCTCCATCATAAGCTGAAAATCAACAAAGGTATAAATGATTGATCATTACCTATG
>JAQJVL010006765.1:0-27285 GCA_035578905.1 Stictocephala bisonia | reverse complement strand
CAGGTTTCTTATTGCACATTAGTACTGAATGTGTTAAGCCCTTATTCTATCTACTCTTCACTTCAGCAGCACGTTAACCCCTTCGAAAAGTGCATCTTTCCATTTTTTTACATTATTACATCATATTACATACATGCTAGATTCCAGGATCTTAATACATCTACTCAACTTTTGGTCAGCGAGAATCATAATCCACCTCAATTCTATATCCTGCCTAAGATCCACAAAGGCATACTTGCACCTCCTGGCAGGCCTATAGTGGCTAGCTACAATTCTGTCACCAAGACCATGTTGTGCTACAGTATACTCCAGTGAAAACTTTTGTCGCACTAAAGCCTCAAACCCATTACCTGGTGTTGACTTTAGAACTCTTGAAACTCCGTTGACTATTAGAAAACCGGTTTTCATCTGTCCGTCCATTCCTAAACCATTGTGATTTGAACAGTCGTGGCAGTTGACTCTCCTTCCTCACGTGGCCACCTGGCAGTGCCAGTTATCGGTAGGTGATGCCCGTGTTTTGCAGTTAAATATTACTTCACTTGAAAGCATTTCACGCTTACCTTTCTAAATATATGTATTACAAATATTTTAACAGGTATTTTGAAAACAAACACAATTAATATCTAGTGCCTCCTGATGAGATATATATATTGTTAAAAATACGAGACAAATTTTTCTACTGACTCCTCGTGGACCGTTCTCATAGAAGACTAGCAGGATATTGAATACACCTTAAAGTAGATGTTTGTGTACAGTAATCATGTATGAAGTTATGTATTTGTTATATTGATATATGTCGGCACTGGTGGCGCAGTGTTGTAACCCAGCTACATGGGGACAAAGTGTTTGGGAGATTGTAGGCGATAATTTGGATGCTCGGTCCTCTTAATACAGACATGGCGTCCGCTTAATGGTTGCTATCGGCGTGGACACTACTAGAGAAGTCTGGGGTGTCCATGTTGGGTGGTAATCATGCGGATGTTGTGAGGGGGAGATAACTGAGTATCAGGCTTGTCAATTAGCTGAAAATCAGACCAGCACTTCGTGGTTTGGATTCCATGTAAAGCTGTAGGTCTCTTAGTTGCGCTGGCTGTTGGGCTATTAATAAATAGTCCTTTCTGAGGAACAGTTGAACTCAGATAGTAACCAGACTACACTCATATAACCATTCATAATCGCCGTAAAATACCAACAACATTGTGTCGGCGTCTCATATGTAAGAATAAGAATTAAGTAAAGACAAACTTCAATTAACGAGGCTGCACTGTAATTGTTTGATATTCGAGATTTATTTGCAGATATATATATCGTATGGTTTGTTGTCAGCTACCATTTGTTAATTATAAAGCTGCGATGTATATTTGGAAAGTGATCTGTCACTAAGTACAATCCATCGAGCCATCTAACCTGCCTCATTGATTCTTTGAATGCTGACCAATACCACCGTAAAAGAGTACAAGGGTCATTCTGTAACTATGTGATCCACTGTTTGGATAGACTCCCCGCAATCACATAACTGATCTAGTGTCAACCTACATTTATATTTCCAGTAATTATGATGGAGTTTTACACCATTTAGTAAGATGTTCAGTTTTTGATTAGCCAGTCTGTTACTTAAGTGGAAGCAGGCTACTTGGGTATTTGATGGGTTATGATCTAGCTTCCAGTTTTTAAAATATTCTTCGAGAGCTGCATGGTCACTTGTAAGTGTTTATTCAGTAGTTGTAAAGTTCTTATGTTGGTAAGCTAAAGCAATATCATTTGCCGGCGTGGTGGCTCAGTGGCTAAGGCTTCGGACTGCGGAGGGCAAGGTCCAAGGTTCGAATCCCCACTGAGCCAACGGTCGGTACTTCACTCGTTGAATAAAGTTGACGCACAGGCCTGTAGGTCCATGTCAACTGGCGAGTGAAGTTTTCTAGACTTGGTTATTAGGATGTCGGTGTTGAATAGAATTGGAGCAAGTACAGACCCCTGTGGCAGACCATCCTTCAGCTGTCTAAAAGAGCTTTCTCCACAACCAAGATAAACTTTTATTTGCCTGGCATTAAGCATTGACTCCACAAGTCACAAAAGAAAGGGACAGGACAGTGAAGGAGGCTGAAACCTTTGCTTCATACTGTGTCATAAGCCACTGTGAAATCAACAAAAGCTGCAGACGTTTTTAACTTGTTTTCAAACCCATTCTCGATAAATGATATCAGAGCCAGGATTTGGTCACTACAACTTCTGCCAGGGCGAAAACCAGCCTGCTCAACTGGAACATTAGAATCAAGAATGGGTGATATTCTGTTGAATAACAGTCTTTCCAGCAACTTATCGCCCTGTTCAGGGTTTTTTCCAGTCTTCAGAACAGCTACTACTTTTGAACGCTTAAATAATTTTGGCAAACTGCCCGTAGCTAGTATCTTATTGTAGACTGTCTGAAGCTATTGTTCCTCTTTGCTACCAGCATGCGTCAGAAATTCTGGAAAGATACCGTCAAGATACATACCTTTCTGGTATATCGGAAGTCGCCCTGTTTAACACTTCCTCCGTGAAATTTCTGGAGACTTCCAAGGATGCCATTTGACTCTTTTTTTATTTCATTCAACTTGTAAAGCACATGTTTGTCAGAAGGATGGCTTTGACACACAACTGTTGACTTTGATAAGCTGACTATCCGTTTCGCTATATTAGAGGCCTTTGGGCGGAGCACTTCTCTTTGATTTAGAGATTTACGAGTAGAGTTTCCTTAAAAGTGACCACGCTTTTCTACTGCTGTGGGTAAAGTTTATATATTCAATAGATTTAACCCATTTTTCTCTTCTGGTACTGTCAAGAGAGTACAGCAGCAGATTAGCTGTGTTGGAGTTTTCGTGGCATTAAACTCTTTGTAATGGTCACTTGTGTATTTGCAGTTACAATAACTATATACAAGTAAGTAATAAATTTATTATATAACTCAAATTTATTGTGTGCTTGTATACTAAAACCCATTAGAATTTTCAATGTTCTTGATAACTCTAGAAACTGTAGTCCACAAAGTGTTGAGTTAGTGAGGTTTTACTGTAAATATGGATGATCTTAAGATTATGAAAAATTGAATGTACGCAACAGTGCTTGAGAACGCCCACTGTTGGATGTCAGCCAGGTTAGGATTAACAGTTATATTAGCAGATGTATGCCAAAAAGGAATAAAAACATATAGGATTGACAATAAAAAGTCATAAACATCGATATTTTTGTATAAACATAATACTGTATGAGCAATTAAAAGAAATCACATGGTAATCAAGAATAAATTAAGACTATATTGTACATATCACAAATAAGGACCCCATCCAACGTACATTTGACACAAATTGTCAATATTAGTAGCCTCTCCAATCAATGTACTAACTTGTCCTTCTACTGACAAGGGAAAGGCTGAGGCTCGTTTACGTGTTGCAACAAAACCTTGCAAGCGAGATTCAATGTTCTGAATATCTTCCAAAGCCTGGAAAAATAAAAAATATTAGCTAGAAATAAAGAACTTCATTTCTCTTATCTATATCACCGACTAATATGTAAGAAACCTCGTGCAGTGTCAATATTCCATAAATTATATCAATAGATTATTCAGGGCTATTGCAAAATTGAAATGAGTCAAATTCATATTGCTTAATTGTTTAAAGTCAGTACAGTGCTGCAATTACAATCTTAAAATAGGAAGGCTGTTTGAAAAGTAACCTCCATTAGCTCACTGTGTAGGAAGTAAAGGGGTTAGAGCCGCCATTTTGCGCTGGCGCGCATGGTATGTTAGTGTATCCATCCTTATTAGAGTGAAGGTTATTTTAGCGCTATTTTGTTTTCAGTTGTTTGTCGAAATGAGTGCTGCAATAAAATATCCCGTGAAGTGCGTTCTTTTATTCGACTTTTGTGGTTTTTTTAAAGAATTTTCAGTACCCACAGAGTATAAAACTTTTGGTAGCCTAACCTGTCAGTCACTACCTTGTACAAAACAGTCCTGGAAAATCAGCGTCGGTTGTCACAAATTTTTGTGTTGATTTTCTCAAGCAGATCATCAGTGACCACAGACGGCCTGCCACATCTTTCTTAGTCATGGTGTATGCTACTTTTCAACGCCCGAACCCATTCCCTAACAACTCCTGCACTCATTACATTTGGCGTATACACAGCACAAAGTTCTCTATCAATTGCTGCTGCCAAATACTGTTTAACTAAAAAAAAAAAATAGATAATAGAACGCACTTTACATTTGGTGGGAACTTTTATTGCAGCACTCATTTCGACAAGCAACTGAAATCAAACTAGTCCTAGGACAACATACACTCTAATACGGCTGGACACCCACTAACCTGCCGTGCACACTATAGCAAGATGGCGGCTCTACTTCCCACACAGTGAGCAAACGGAGGTTACTTTCCGAACAGCCCTCATAATTTTTCTAACTATCTACTACTAATACCTTTACTAATTTCATAATGAATTGCCTCCGGCCCACTGTTTAGTTATACTAGATGTTTATATTACCTTATATTCAGTCAAGTGGCCCAACACGTCGTCAGATGGCGACCGGTTTCGACTAACTCATGTAGTCATTCTCAAGCCGAAAATACATAAAATCTTCACTCTTGTGAGGTCCTCATAAGTCTTCAAAAACACTGAACACATACGAACGGACGACAGTATTCACACATATGTTGTTCGTTCGTATGTGTTCAGTGTTTATGAAGACTTATGACGACCTCACAAGAGTGAAGATTTTATGTATTTTCGGCTTGAGAATGACTAGATGAGTTAGTTGAAATCAGTCGCCATCTGACAACGTGTTGGGCTACTTGACTGAATATAAGGTAATATAGTATAACCTTTACTAATAAAAACGTATCATGAAGTTACGTACAATTACTACTGACTTTTGGCTACAATGCAGTAGGGCGTGTTATACACATCAATCACAACTATTTAGGTAGTGTTACAGCTTCAGCTGAAGTTATGACGGATATTAAATTTAGATTGTACATTTACTATCAACTTCAAGTTTTGACTATACTGCTGAATATACTTTCATTAATAGAGTATGAACAGAAGTTTTATTTAATCTTCACCAATATTATCTCAGCATCCTGTGACCTAACAGCATCACAATATATTGTACAGCAATTTAATTAGCGACTCGTAGGCAAATCCCAACCATAACCGCACAGGGTTACTGTTAACCGCATAGCGGTGTAACAGATGTAATTAGTGTAAGTAATGTGCGAAGTGAAGGGTCACATCATGTGCCAAAATGACCAGGAACATAGTTTTTAAAACACTCTTTAATGGTATTATTTAAATTAATGGTAATAAATAATTTAGTTTTATACAAATTGAAACACAAAACCCTACTGTCTACACATACTGCAGTATTGAGGAACCCGCTAACGTACATATGTACAGTAGCATTGACCCACGCATACAGCTACACGGATATTGATCCACCCATCCATATACGGTGGTATTCCACACGAAATACCATGGGATCGTATTGTTATGAATGGAATCAGAAAGTGGTAGAGGCGTTGTTGGAAAATTTAAATTGAACAGAAATGTAGAGTTTAATTCCCCCAAGCCTGTTTAGTTGCAAGTTTAATTTAGAAAGGAGTTTGTGCTTATTTTAAGTAAAAACTGAGAAATTATTACCCTACACCACTGCACGTGTGTGGGTAAGCAAGTGGGTCACACCACAGTTAAAGGACCAATGCCAATGTACAGGTACACATGTAAGAGGTGATGTTCGCATCCAGAGCAAATCTAAAACTGTACAAACTCTCAGAGTAGTTCTAAATGAGCAACAATTCTGGTAACTAGACTATCAACAATTTGATTTCCCAGTACCTCCATATGGGTGGGTGGGTGGCATTTACATAACTGTCTTTAGTTTAACAACACAAACTATACCATTAGAACCTGGATGCATAGTTGTAATTTATGTGAGTGTCCTGGTAGCTGTCTTGATTACGTAAAAACTATAAAAAGACCCTTCTGTCGAACTATACATACAGTTCCTTCTGTATACTTCCTTGGTTAATTAAGAATGCCAAGGGTTGAGGAAAAAGCAGGTACCATCACTTCTCATGGGAATTCCAAAAATACATGGGAATGCAAAAATGGTTAATTAGTAGCTATACCAACGTTTTACATTACAAACTACTCCCTCAAACATACAAAATTGTCTATTTAAAAAAAATATTCATACAATTTTGTGTGAAATTTGAACACAACAATTTTAAATGTCCAAAATAAAATTATTTATAGACCAAAATTGGTTTACTGGTTTATTATATGTTACTATTTAGTAACAAGGTTTCTTACCATAAAGGTCTACAATTAGTAACATGATTTCTTACCACAAAGGTCTAAAATTAGTAACACAATATCTTACCATAAAGGTCTAATAATACCATTAGTGGTTTGAATTATTACATTGAGATTATTACAAAATCTATGAACAAAGGGAAAGGAGAAAAGTATATTTTTTTGTCATACCAAGTCAAAAACTTGTTGAATTCGTCTAATAAAGAATAGCAGATGATACCTTTTCATTAGTCATTTCAGCATTTTCATCACGTGCATTCCTGTTGGTATTCCAAGATACAAGTGGGTCGTAACAAAACGGTCGCACTACAGACATGAGTTGGTCGATTTGTTGTCTCATGACTCGAGTGGTGATCTCGCACGAGTGTTTGTACACTCCTTCTACGCCCGTAGGACCCATGGCATCTACCAAGTTGTGAGTCAAACGAAATGGAACTCTTTCAGGCCAGTCAAATCTCTCCCCCTAAAATAATAATTGATTAATTTCCATTTAGAACACATTGATATTCACTAAAAAAATATAACACAGTACGAAATGAGGAGTTTTTATTGAGTGTCGCCTACAAATAAAAAAAATGTACTAGTTACTTGCTTATATGAAAATCGTGATCAACAGAAAATACCTCAAAGAATACAGCTATACAATACATTATCATGTCATGTAACTACAGTAAACCTTGTTTTATCCTGACTCACATTATCCAGATTTCGGTTTATACAGATCAGCTGACTGATCCGAAAAACAGTGAATATTTGTTTTCTAAAGTTATTACATTAAAGCGTAGAAACATTACACGCCGTTCTCTCATAACATCGCCAGCGTAGTATCATAGACATCCTGGTACACAGCAAATTGTACGTACTATATTGTATTTGGATTTGTTCTTGGGCGATCCACACAGAGTACTAGCGTTACTAGTACTCTGTGCTAGTACATGTGTACATGTCTAATGCTTTTTATTGTTTCTATTAGTTGCCACAGAGTTGCGTACGTAAACATTTAAGGTTATAGTACGGTTATGAGTACGCAGAATACTGAATAAATACTTTCTAGTGTGACAGTAAACGTTATTAAAACGCTATTTTATATGGTATAGCTGGTACATTCATACGACCTTCCTATCCAGACGTTTATCATTGTCCGGACCATCTTAGTCACAAGAATAGCCAACAAAATGTAGGGTACTGCATGTATTTGCATCCTGTAGATTGGGCTTTTTGTTGTCCATTTACATAAACTGACTTTGGTCAAGTTTGGCAATGGTGACGTATTTTTATCGAGCGTTCTTTTCAGTTCCTAAAATATTCTCACACAACTGAAGCAAGGCTGTAACGTCCGCGTGCCTCTGTGAAGCATACGTTGCCTTTTGTACCATGTAGGCGTTTTTTACCAAAATTTAGATACCCAATTTTTATCTTGTATTCTTTTATCTAGATCGGAATACCGCCACATTAGTCCAGATAAAATGAGGTTTACTGTACCATTATGTTCATAAAGAAACATAATGGTGTCAAAGGAGCAAAAACTTGTAATCTTGAAGTTTTTTGCTTAACAAATCAAAATATTTTTGCTTTGAGTATATTGGTTGCTAAATCAGCCAAGTGTGGAATTGTTTGTGAAGATCTTTCCCTATTAAGCATTTTCAATTTTCTGGCACAAGTTGTAGCTTTTTTGCCCTGCATAGTATGGCTTTTTGGTGTATTTGGTGGCATGATGTGGGGGAAGGTGATAGTCGAATGCTCTTCTTGTGTTGTAAGAATGAGTAGCATTACCCCTAGGTAGTTCCAATTGGTTCCCATTTACAATCACTGCATGTATGTATGTAAAACGCTGTAAACATCAAGATCTTAAGCGTTTTATAGGCTTCTCTGAAACTATCTATTTGTCACCCAAGCCAGTCGCTTTTTCCTGGAGGATAAAAATTCTGTTGAGGTTGTGCTCAGATGTCCCTCCTCACAGAATTATTCCATATTGAATATGAGATTCTACTAGAGCATAGCAGTCTGTTTTAGCTGCTGTAAAACCTTCAACCCAATTCATTCTTTGAGGTTCATAGATTTCTGAGCTTAGTTTTTTACTCTTAAAATCAACATTTAGTCCATGGGTCTACTAGTCTATGATTACTAGGATCTACATCTATTGTTAATCCTAGTAGTTTTGCTTGTTGGTCAATAGATATGGTAGGGATGTTGGGTATTTCATCTTGTCTACGACTAAAATTTATTTGAATTGTCTTTTCAGGATTTATAGCTAGGTCGTTCTGGAGGCAATAATGTTTTGTCAGTAGTTGAGGTGCATTGTCATTTTTTTAAAACTAATTTAGTGTCATCTGCATACATTGCTACCTCTACATTTAAATTTTCAATAAAAGTGGGAAAGTCATTTGTAAAAGCTATGATATCATTTGCATTTTGTATAAATAGTTTCTTAATCAGCAAATCAAGTGTTGGTAGAAACTTTACAAGTGAACGTATCACAACATAACATTTATTACAATACAACTACAAGGTACAAAATGATTTCTTTTAAGAGGAAAAATGATTTCTTTTACGAGGAAAAATTATTTCTCTGGTCTGAGGAAGGTAAACGTGGTTTACCAAAATCAATCATCATAATATTATTTTGTTCATTCTGTACTTATATTGAAACAAATCTTGTGCTGTGTGTGACATTCACTTTTAGTACAATAAACGTTAAAAATATACAAATATAGACGGACAGGGAATTAATTTACTAAACTGTTTTCAACTTACCTTATTAAAAAGACAATTGAAATCAACGTGAACGACGTCACCACAAGTAGCATCCAGTAAGATGTTCTCTCCATGGCGATCACCTAGACCAAGCATGAAACCTACGATGGACATAACTGCCAGAGTTCGCACATAACCTGCACGAGCCAAATACCAGGTGGTAGGATGGCTGAACTCTTTTAGGTACCACTCTCGTAACACCGCTGGGTGTCGAGGCAACAGTTTCTCGATGAATACTTGTCGCTTCTTCTCCAATGGGTCACTGCGGGCTGGCAAAAACAAATAAAGTTTTGTTTCCAATTCAGTTTATAATTTGGTAATTATTCCAGAGTTTAGGATTTTCTATTAAATTGGTATTTTAATAGAATTTCATCATATTTGGTGACCTGACAGAGAACTTTCACATCAACCAATTACTTTTTGATATTTTAAAAATCAATATAATAGAACTGTTGACTTGATATAATTTGGAAAGAGCAAGATTAAAGCCTATATTCACAAAAAAGGTATTTACTCAAGGTATTTACTCACATTGGTCGGTAGCGTAGTTGGTTCAATCCCAGCTTTATGTGCTAAAGGTTCTCAGTTCGATCCCAATCAGAGTCAATACATTTTGAGAAGGATCAGCTGAAAACCACCGGCTGTTCATTTGTCATTGGGCTATTAATTAATGACACTTTCTAAGGAATAGTCGGCCTTAGTTTGTAACAATGACTACATTCGCTCATCTACACTCATCACACTCATTCGAAATCCATATTCGCCCATATCTTGACGATCAGCGTCTTATGAATAAATAAATAAAAAAATAAAAAATAAATAAAAGTAAAAAGGCTTCTATGGGTGACGGATAAAAGTAATAAAATTATAATGAACAATAAATATAAAATATTAATGAGAACAAATTATAGGATGACCTCAAAACAAAAGCAACTAATTGTTCTGAGCAGATACAAATGAAGTCAAGAACATAGATGTTAGTCACTGATTATTTTACAGATTGTTGGTTTCATAAAGAGATAAGAAAACAGATCTTTTGGCTGAAATCACCATTTGATGGGCAAGTTCAAGAGATGTGCTCGATTAGTAAATTTGAACATAAATGAAAACTACAGGAATTCCCTGCACACTTCGTATACTGACCCCGTCACTGCCTGCGCTTGTGAATGCCCGCATCTCTTCAATGCGGGACTTTTAATAACTCACCACATATACTATACCGCTGCACATATCTTGTTGGTCACATCTCAATGGTCACTTAGCTCTGATTAAAAACAAGTTACTTATTTCAATCTACGAGTCATTTTCACTATAATATGTGATTTTATAATATGTTATAACTCACAAATTTCATAACCAGCACCTAAATAAATTATAATACCACTAGATACATGTATGGGCGGACGAGTGGGTCAATACCACTGTATGCGGGCGGATGAGTCTAAAATCAAACTAGCAGCATCCCATATCACCCTTGGCATGTTCAACAAGGATGATGTTGTAACCCCCTCTCCCAAGGGTGATGTTCTTTGCATCGATAGCAAATCTTTAAAGATTTACGTTAGTTGTACACTAGCAGCATATCTGATAGTTGGACTATCATGAATTTGTGATCTCCTAGCTATGGTAGCTACCACTCAAAGAAAATTGTGTTATGTTAAAAGAAACAACTACTAACTGCTTTAATTAATGATCTGTTGGCAGAATTCTTTTGATGGGATCTAAAACGTAGTTCCACAATCAAACAAACATTTTGAAATGAATGGTGACTATGTTTAATAATAATAATTCGTATTTTAGTTCCTTATATAATTTACGATCATAAATAAAGTTTCTCGTACACCATTACAAAAACGACTCTTGAATATGTGAAGGACGAGTGAAGCAATGAGGTTCAGGAATTGAAGCAACCTACCAGATATGAAAGCGAGTGAAATGTTCAGAGAGGGATGATGGGTGTCCAGGGGAGTGGTCCCAGAAAAAAGGGAGAATAAAGCAACTATATTTGATTCATAAATACTCCAAAAAAACTCGGCCCTGCGGGCCTCGCCAGGGGGCAAGCCCCCTGGACCCCCGGATCTTTTTGCTTAGAGCCTACGGCTAAAATTCAAGAAACATGGAACATGCTTTAGCTGCGCACTTTTAGTGAAGTGAAGTGCATTAAGAAGGTGAAGTGAAGTGAAGTGAAGTGAAGTGAAGTGAAGTGCATTAAGAAAGTGAAGTGACGTGAAGTGAAGTGAAGTGAAGTGAAGTGAAGTGAAGTGGGTTACATTTTCATTAATTATTATCTTATATATCCCGCGTCACCCCTCCCGCGTCACCCTCCCGCGTAACGTAACGTTTTCAGGCAGTTAGGTCAAGACTAAAGCATGTTCCATGCTAAAGTGAAGTGAAGTGAAGTGCATTAAGAAAGTGAAGTGAAGTGACGTGAAGTGAAGTGAGGTGAAGTGAAGTGAAGTGAAGTGAAGTGAAGTGCATTAAGAAAGTGAAGTGAAGTGAAGTGAGGTGAAGTGAAGTGAAGTGCATTAAGAAAGTGAAGTGACGTGAGGTGAAGTGAAGTGAAGTGCATTAAGAAAGTGAAGTGAAGTGCATTAAGAAAGTGAAGTGAAGTGAAGTGACGTGAAGTGAAGTGAAGTGCATTAAGAAAGTGAAGTGACGTGAGGTGAAGTGAAGTGAAGTGCATTAAGAAAGTGAAGTGACGTGAAGTGAAGTGAAGTGAGGTGAAGTGAAGTGGGTTACATTTTCATTAATTATTATCTTATATATCCCGCGTCACCCCTCCCGCGTCACCCCTCCCGCGTCACCCTCCCGCGTAACGTAACGTTTTCAGGCAGTTAGGTCAAGACTAAAGCATGTTCCATGCTAATATAAATATTAAGAAATTACATGTTTTACTTACTACAACAAATCTCTTTGTACTCCTTACTAGTCATATTGATACCCATTTGTTTGTAGGCAGTAGCAATCACCATTCGAAGCCCAACCAGGTTCGGGACCCACTCTATCAATCCACTTGTGTCATTTAAAGGTACTGCACTCTGAAAAATTGCAAAATTATTATTAATGGTAGTAAAAAAGTGAAATGTAAGTTAAGTGAAAAATGAATTAATATAACATTACATGTTACTAAATATGCAGGTTAAATTTAGGGCACTAGGCCTAGGATTTCAATAGTAATGAAAGGAAAGAAAAGCAGCATACCTGACAAACTTGGTAGGCTGGTACAACGTAGAAAGAGACACAATCACAACACAAAGAATTGGATAGTGAAATATTTCGGGGCCACTGGCCCTTTCTTGAGTCACTAAAGAACTCCAGATTAGTCTCCAGATCCTGTTTAGTGACTGAAGAAGGAACCAGTGGCCCCGAAATATTTCACTATCCAATTCTTGGTGATGTGATTGTGTCTCTTTCTACAGTGTACCAGTCTACCAAGTTTATCAGGTATGCTGCTTTTCTTTCCTTTCATTACTATGTTACTAAATATGTAATGTTGTTTTTCTCAAACCTTGCTTGTTGAAAAAGTAAGTTTCTCATTTTACATTATTGTTGTTTTGTAATTAATTGTTAGCAGTAAACACAAAACCATTGTTTAATTTAATCTGAGACAATACAAGCATATCAATATTTGCTACAATGAAGCTGAGATTTAAATTGATTGATCAGAGATGTGATAAGTTTAACTTTGGGCCATCCTCAATGCCGTTTTGTGGAAGCTCAAACCAGTCTACAGCATTTGATGTAATTTTAAATTAGCCTAAATTCTTTGTTTGTACATATGACTTAACAATTTTATTTTTCATACAATGTTAAAGGGATACATAAAGGGATCCATTCTTGGGCCATTGTTGTTTATAATTTTCATTAATAACCTAACCTCAGAATTACCCTACAGTTTTATTTTATTTGCTGATGACACATCAGTTTATTTGAAAAACAGAAACCTGGTTAGTCTACAGAAAGAGGTTCTTGACTCATTAACTGAACTGAAAAAAAATGGTATGAAAAAACTGGTCTGTTACTTAATGAAGATAAAACCAATATTATTCAATTCAGGGCTAGAAACTCTGAGAAAAAGGTGGTTTTTGAGAATCATTTGAACTGCACCTGTTCTCATAAAGTCCTAGGAATGATATTGGATGCAAATTTAAATTGGGACGAGCATATAAAGTTTCTTTTAAAAAAATTTAACTCATTCAAATATGCATTTAAAACTATTTCTCATTCAACATCATTAGAGATATGTAAAGTGGTCTACTTTGCATACAATCAATTTTAAAATATGGGATTGTGCTATGGGATTCCGCAAAAATGTTTGTTTTAATTTTCAGAGCTCAAAAGTCAATAATGAGAACTATTTGTAATGTTCCAAGTAGACTTATCAGTTGTAGACCTTTATTTGAACAGTTACAAATTCTAACTTTGCCTTGTTTATATATTTTTGAAATACTGAAATTTGTTGAATCTAATGAGCATATTTTTGAAAAGTATAAATTTGATCATTCATATGAGACTAGACATAATCTTAAATTTAAAGTACCAACATATAATTTAAAGTAACTGAAAAAAGTCCTATTTTCATGGGTATTAAATGGTATAATGGGCTTCCTCAATATATTACTAATTTAAATGAAAAATGTTTTCTAACTGCTATAAAAAAATTATTACTAGAGAAAAACTATTACGATGTAAAAGAATATCTAAATGATAATCTTTAGTTTGAATATATTATTAGTTTTGATTACTAAATGACGAAGCACCAATTTTGTGTTACATTGTAACTCGTATAAAATGTATTGTGCCAATAAAAATTTATTGATTGATTGATAGTTTTTTTTAGTGTTTATGAAACTTTTTGTAATAATGCAGTATTTTGTAATTGTGTTTGAGAAAAAAAAAATAATTAATTCTTTCTTTCTTACATTCAATTTTCGGAATATGTTTGCCTAAATGCTTTGTAGATGACTTCATATTTCAACCCCATAAAAGTTCAAAGAGCTACTAAGTTTGAGCTCCATGTACATTTCACATATGCACCAGCACAGAACCATGGTTTTGACAAATCTGTCACAGTTAAAGCTGTCATCTATGAAATTATCTTCCCCTCTACATAACATCAATGACTATAAAAACAAGTACAGTGGACTCCCGATTATCGGCGAGCGGATTATCGGTGTTGTGGATTAACGGGGATGGCCAAATAAAAAAATTAAATTAAAAAATGCTTTAGAAAAATGTAAAATACTACGCAATAATAAGACGAGGCAGGCTCATCCATGCACGCACTATCTATAGCGATCGTTTACGCGTGGACACCCTGTAGAAGTGGCTGACCTTGGCACATAACCATGTTATTTGCGGTCAAGTTCGCTTGCTTTGTCACACACGTAAACAATATTGCTCAGTTCAGTGCACTGTTTTTATTCTATTTTCACTGTGAGTTTGTTTTCGTTCATGAGTTGACATACGTGAGTTGGTGTACAGTGTTTTGTTTAGTGCATTTTTGTGTTTACGTTACTATTAAAAGTTACGTTACGTTAAAAGTTATTGCGTGTGAATGTGAACAAAACAACTATGCAAGTGAAATAATACAGGCTGGGAGCCATCTGTTTTTTGTTAGCAGTAAAGTATAGCCTAGCTGTCAGACCCTTGTCAAACGAAGCTTGTAAAACTAAATAAAAGCCCGCAACCTACCATTAGGCAACCTACCATTAGGCGTGTTGTTGTACTGTAATACAGTACGCAGTAGCTGTTTTTTGCTCTCTCCTCACATTCCATTAATACACTGGCTGACCCTTGCTCACTGAGCGCGTGTGTCTCTGTGTATTTCTACTACACACACTCACTCTCACAAACCCCGAGATTCCGAACAGGATCCGGTCCCAATTCGTTTGTACGAGTGTTAGCGTAAATTTACATAGTTTTTAGATACTGGTTATTTTTAAACCAATTAAAGGTCATTTTAGGCTATTTTTGGATTAACGGGGAAATCGATTATTGGCGATCGTTCTGCCACCCATTATCGCCGATAATCGGGAGTCCACTGTATACTGTCCAAGCCAATTCCTTTACTCGTAGACGTGCACATGTGCTGCTATCTAATGACAATTCGATCCAACTAAGAGCTTAGATGACTATTTGGTATACTAAAACTCAACTATTCAGAGAGAGGAATGAGAGATTGAGAAGAGGGAGCCAGCTGGTGATACTTGTAAAACACCTAAAAGATCTCATTTTGCCGAACAGGAACTTCCTTCTGGCTTCACGGAACCAATGAGAGTAGGCAGTCTTTTTATTTCTATAGTCTGTGATAAAATCTATGAAAAGTCATCCCATCTTTGTGGCAATAACAAACGTGCAGGTCCCTTGGGTGTGTAAAAGTTTGTAGTGTTTCTAATAATGTTTAGTATCTATTAATTTATTTGAACTTTAGTATAAGAAAAGTTCATAGAATTTTGCTTATTTTGGTAAAGGAGTTTTCACTTGTTCAAATCACAGGTAAATTAAAAATGCTACCATTATATTTAGTAATCAGTTGTTTTTACAATTTACCACATTTTTTTATAAAATGTGTTATTATTTATTGAATACAGGTGAAGTTTATTTATAACTTATGCTTGGAATGGTAATAGTTATTATTAAATTCATGGTTAGTCTAAGGGTTGAGAAATTACATAAAATATAATTATATCTACCTTGTCAAAAATGATTGATTGATGAGGTAATTATATTTTGCCAGTTTTTATTACACGTATGCAGTACATAAAATTCAATAAAAGTATTTACTGAGTGTCCAGTCCTACCAAGAACTTTAGTATTGCAGGTCAGTAAAACTAATTTGCTATCGAAAATGCAACTTAATCCACATAAATTAATTATGATTTTAATATTGTGAGCCCAAGTCATTACATATATGCGGTAAGTTGCAAAATTTATAAAACTGTAATTGCAAAATTTAAGTTAAGCAGATTTTTTCATTTGATAAGTCGAATTTCTCCACTAGATTTAATATCTATTCTTAGAGAGGTTTTGGAGCTTGTTGCAAACTTTAACAAAAACTAACCTTTATTTGAATGATCTGTTATTATTTGTAAAGCATTAAAGACTTACATAGGTTCTTATATGAAGACTTCTGTCTCTGGCATCAGCATCACGCTGAAGGTACATGTTCACAATGGAGTTAAACTCCATCATTCGAGAATCTAGCCTCAGATCATCCTATAAAATAAGAAGTGGTAAATAATTTTTTTAATTAAAAAAAATTAACACTGAAGTTACTAGTTGGTAGGTCATAGATAGCAAAATGGCATATTTTTTCTAATTATAAATATGGTCTCAGAATCAAACTAAAAATTTGTTTACAACTATTTTACCCCTATAGGTTGTCGATATTCACTACTTTTTAAACAGGAACCAATTAATAACATATATAAAAGTTTCTACAGCTAATTAACAATAGATAGAACCTGTATTAAGAAAAATAAGAACTGAATATAATTTATTTCCTCAAATCCAAACCATCAGCAGAATTAAATGCAATTTTTCTGTGCATTGATGCACTTTAAAGAATAATCATCATCACCCCTAATGTAAACAATCAATAGGCCTAAATCAAACTTTATAAGTCTGGGGTGTCCATTTTCTATGGTAGTCAATGTTCAGATGTTGTGTAGGAAAGAGAACTGAGTGTCAGACTTGTCAGTTAGCTGAAAATCAGACCAACACTACGTGGTTCGGATTCCACATAAAGCTGTAGGTCCCTTAGTTGCCCTAGCTATTCAGAGGAACAGTCGACTTAAGTTAGTAACAATGACTATACTCTTTCATCTATGCTCATCACATTCCCATTATATTTGCCCATATTTTGATGATCAGGCTTCTTTAAGAGCAATAGCTGAATTCAATTACTGTATTGGTATTTATGCTGTAATTTTACTGGAGATTTCCAACGCCTCAAGTTATTTTCTTTTACTGACAAGTTTCCACAGTATGAAACTATTGTCGTCTTCAATTGTTACTTACTACTACATATAAAACTATGTAAACATGTTTTTTTATATTATTTAACAAACTTATATCAACAAAGAAAATCCTTTAAAAAATCTCTTGTTTATAGATTACAATAGACTTCTCAGAAAATCATGTCTTCTTACAAATTATTACACTTGCACACAATTATTAAAATATACAATTCAAAGAACAAAATAACACGTTATCAATCACAAATTCACAGAAAATATTATCAAATAGTACAAAATTCAACTTATCCAGCCAAAATTCAACAGGGTATGATTTACCAACTCCACTAGGTATAAGGTACCAGGTACCACAAACCACTACAATCACAGTCAGAACTCACCACAAACGTCAATCACCAATGGAATCTCCGAAGCAAGCTGATATTGACGATGAGTGGATATAGCGATACCCAAATGGAATGAGTCAGAGGTGATGGGTGGTGGGTGGGGGGGTTTTATTGTATGAATTATCCACCAGTTTATTTTTTTTAATTCAGATGTATTCTGGAAAAAAACATGTTAGTTTGCCTGCAAGGTGTTCTTCTCACTTAACAAGGTTTTGAACTTGAACCAAAACTAATTTTAAATGCATGATGATATTTTAAATTTAATTTTTTCTTCATTTTGAACTTTGATATGGTTTAGCTGAGTTATTTCCTAAAACTAAATGTAAAAATCATTACTAATATTTTGGTCTTCGAGCAACGAAGATCAAAATTTTGTTAGTAATAGTAACGACCGTGGAAGCCTATCCATGAAGTGAAAAAAATCATCTTCTGTTCTTTGATAACTAATAATTATGACATTAATTTTGCATGTCCTGGCTAATTTTCAGTTAAAAGCTCAGCCATCCTTCTTTCTTTTACTGTCATACAATTATTTTGAACAAAGGATATTGTCCCCTAAACAAATATTAATTATGAAATGTACTAAAATTAAATTAAAATTATTCAGAGTTATTTAACAATTAATTAGTTAGTACCACAAGTTACTGATTGAAAGCAATTTATATTAATGTAATTTCATCTATAAGGAGAACAATTATTCATTATTAAGACGCCTATCGTCAAGATATTGGCGAATATGAGGGGCGAATGAGTGTAGATGAACTAGTGGAGTCATTGTTATTAACTAAGGTCAACTACTGTTCCTTAGAAAGAGCTATTTATTAAAAGCCCAATAGTCAGGGCAATTAAGAGACCAACAGTTTTATGTAGAATCTGAACCACGTATAGTCTGTAATACGGTGTTGGTCTGATTTTCAGTTAACTGACAAGACTGAACTACCATCCAACATGGACACCCCAGACTTGTCTAGTAGTGTCCATGTCGATGGCAACCATTGAGCAGATGCCATGTCGGTCGGTATTAAGAGGACCGAGCATAGAACCTATTGCCTACAATCTCCTCAAAACACTTTGTCTAAAAAAACTAGGTTACAGCACTGCGCCACCAATGCTGACTGTTAATTGTTCATCGTAATTTTGAGAAAAAGAATCTGAAAAATGAAAAACTACATTCTATTCCTGATTTTATATTTAATAAAAGGTAATTTAATATTTATTACATATTCATCTCATAAAAGAAGAATGTGATTAGATTCTATAAACAACATTCCTTTTCACCAGTCCAATTCTCAAAACAGCAGGACATAAAAGTTTTAAATATTTACTCAGAAATAAAATTCTGTAACATTCTAACCTTTTGATGAGGTAAAACTTTAAACATCAGCTAATTTACACAGAACAAATTTTTCGAGGTAAAGTTTGCAGTATTCAACAGTGTTCCCATTCTACAACTTGTACTATATATACTTTAAAAGTTTATGTAACAGCCCCCCTCCACCCCAACTTAGAAAAATGTTATTTAATTAATTTTAATATATAATACACATTAATAGATTATTAGGCTCAAGGCTCGCCCTCAATTTTTAGCTATCGGGTGTCAAACATACAAAAAATTAAACTGATCCGAAAATGGCATCATATATAATAGATACATAAATATTAATCTCATTTTCTTAATTCGCCTGTTATGTAAAACATAAAAATATCTTTTTTCACACATTTGTAATATTTCCTTAACATTTTGCACACTGAAAATAATCATATCCAGAAATGGGGTCAGGAATACTTTCTACTTAATATCAACTGATTTTGACTTTCAAGTCATGTAAATTTCCTAAATAGGTTTTTGGGTGAGATCAAATAAAATGTTCTTTAACACGTTGAGTGCTGACGACCCGGTTCCGGGTCCCGCGTGGCCGAGCGCCGAGTGCGCGTGCCCCGGATCCGTGTCGCGCTGCAATGTTCTCTTATACTAGGCAGTGTGAGCTCAGCTCTTGTGGAGGGAAGACTGTATGTCGCCCGCTCCTTCAGTGCAACACGTCCTATATTTTTGTGTTCGTCGTTTCCGCCTAGCGATTTTTTGAGTTTTCTTATACACGTTATTGTTTTTATAGTATTTAGTGAGTAGTTGCTTATATTATATTTGTATATAGTTTATTTTTATTAGTGTTTTATATAGCTTATTATCATTTAGTGAAGTAATAGTGTTAATTTAAATAAAAATGGCTGATCGTAATGAAAGTGATGATGACCTTGGAAGTGACCGGAAACAGGAACAAATATTATTGGATGGCGTTGTAAATATTGTAAATGTATAACAATTAGTTTTTAGTGAAATATAAAGTGTTTGTAACATTGTTTGGGTGCATTTTGAAAATGTTGTTTTGAACATTTGCCTTCTTGGCGCATCCCCAGGAGCTGACGACCCGGATCCGACCCATGGATTTTTACTGACAGGGAATGAACAATAAACCATCCCACCGACTTCCTGATCTCAAATTAGCATCTGAAAACACTAATGCTGAGTAGTTTTTTTGTTTTTAACTTTCAGATATAGACGTGGTATAGGTCTAACATGTATAGCAGTCAACGTGTTAAAAAATCTGCACTTATGTAAGAGTGAAATTTTTCACTTACGTTTGGCTTGCACATCATTGGATAGTGTTTTCCGTCCGTACCAATGAAAGTTATCTTCCTTGGTTTTTGTAAGGATGGCAATATAACAATGTCGTCTTTCATACCAGATATGTACACCATGTCTCTGAAAATTGTTTTGTATAAGCTAAAACAATTTAAAACATATTACTTTATCGCTACATCAATAATGTTTCAAGGATGCATGTTTCTGGGTTACTAAAATCCATCATCAGAATGTGAAACAAAGGAATACAAACAAGAATATTAGCTGTTTTGACATAATACAGAAAATCAACATAATTGACCCCTTAATAATAATAAAATTAAATTTCTGACTGCAGTCCAAAATCACAGTAATTTTCACAATTATTTTAAGCATTTAGCTTGTGGCTTACTTTTGTTGCAAAATGCTAATAAATATGTTCAGATCTCTCCTCTCATAGCTAAGGAGCATTTAAAATATCTTAATAAGGATGTAAAAAAAGCCTTCCTAGCAAAATCATTGCAGGAAACTTCTGAATATCATTAACCCTTTGAAGTAGCATGGCCACATTGCTCTAAATACTAGTGATCTAAATACAGGTTCCATTTTTTTTTTGGTTCCGGTTCAGTTCTTTACTAAAATCTGTTCTTGGTTCTGAGTACTTTTTAAGTATGTCTCAGAAAACTGTCCAATTCCTTTACACCAGTGAATCAACAAATCATGTGGAGTCAGTAATTAAAAAAAATACATAATATTTTCGGCATTTACCCAATATGAAGCATAAGGCATCCTAAAAATAATATAGGCATAAGGCAGGATAATAATAACAATTAAGTAAGCCTGAAAACAAAAACAAAAAAAAAAAAAAAACCATCACAATGTTTGTGATGGGAATCTTACAATGTGCCTTGACTGTTTTAACAAAATTCATTAAAATTTTGTTATTTTTATAAGACAAACTTATATCTTGTGGCTTACTTATTATAAAATAAAATCCTTGTTTTAACTATAATGTAGTTTTTACATTATGAGAATCCTGGTAAAAATTCACTGAAACATGCGCCATCGGTGGACACGTATGGTCCATATGTAGTATAAGACACGTTTAAGATATACATGTCACTTAAATAAAACCCGGCTGCATTTTAGAACAAATATTGTTGCCATTGAAGTGTGCGCCACAAGTGGCTCATGCCGGGGTTTTAAAAAGTTCGCCATGTACCACCGGTGGTGCACACCGTAGTTTTGTGAAGAAATATTTTGTATTAATAATAAGGCATTGTGGTGGCCGTGTTAAATGGAAATACAAACTAAACTAGAATGGGTCCTGTCCTACAAGTAACAGGCATATAAACTTACTCTGGAAATGGATTGTGATATCTTGTAGTTGATCTAGGTAGAGAGATGGTTCGGAACTTTTGCAGTGGAATAACCACCGGGCTAAAAGTAGGGTTGGAGACCAGTCGATGTAGGTTGGCCATAAATGACTTGATGGACACTGTCACTGTACCTCTCTAAAACATACATTTTTAATTCAATTTTCGCCATATTGTTTTAAAAATAAATGCAATGGTTAAAATAGATTTGGGCCTTAAGGGAAAAACAATCTATCTGAACTCAGACAACCAAGCGGCACTAAGGTTCCTCTTTCACTGCCCGGCCCTAGCTAGGAGCGGGCTCTCATCTTGGGCAGCGATTTAGAATGTGGCCAAGGTGTAGCACAGTAAAACCTCATCAAGGCAATCTCAAGGTTCTCTAAGGACCTTAGATTGGATGAGGTTTGAAGTTCTGTAAAAGAAGGTGCACAATAAGCCTTTTTGGCTTAGGAGCCGTTACCAGGTTTGAAGCCTGGCCCTCCAAATCGTAAAAAAAATGGTTAAAAATCTTATATGATACTTATGCTACAATGTAATTAGGTTTTAACATGTTTTGTGGCATTTATTCAATAAGGAATTAACATTATTAAAAGTATAGTAAACTTCTTAAACTATAAGTTATATGATCGATAAGTAGCCTTCCCAGTATTCGGCTAAACAAAATGCAAGTGAAAGTCATTTTGAATTCATACAAGATATGAGGCGTATTTTTAAAGTAAGTACCATTTTGGAATTCCGATGTTGTAGCTTTGTGATCAGCGTTCGGCGCATGCTCGCTACCTTTTGGCAAGCCATAGCTGCCGTTACGGATCCATTCGATTGTATGTAAAGTTGCTTATGAGTATTTAAAATGCCTTCGCCGATTGAAAATGCCGCCGACTGTGAAGAATGCGCTGTATTAGTTTCTTAATGATAAGGGTATGAAAGCGGCTGACGTTCATCGTGAGATGTGACACAGTGACAATTTGGTTTAAAAAATCGTCACCATCACGATTCTTACGCTCTAGGAATGTGAAGCAACTGGCTAAACTTTTGTTTTTGTGATTCTCCGTCAGCATTTTTGGAACCCAGCATAAGCATAACTTTTTGTACTTCAAAAGTTTTGTCACATTTTCATAAATCACATTTTTTGACACTTGAGGACACATTAATAATCAATAAATTAACTTTGAAGGTAAATTAATTGATAACCCTGATCAAATAGCAAAATGTTTAATATATTTTTTATTAATGTAGTAACAGAAAAAAATCTACAAAATTCAACCTTGGGTTATAATTATCATAATAACATGTATTTGTCAAAATTCAAAGAGGTTGCAGAAAATGATATTTACAGAATAATAATGGCCCTACAGAACAAATTAAGTCCCGGTTGGTATGAAATACCCAATTTTATCCTAAAAAAGTCGGTTTACAGATTATTAACCTTTAAGAACTATTATTAATCAATCCCTAAAAAGTGGAATATTCCCTGATAAGCTCAAGTACTCAGTTGTCCTACCATTATTTAAAAAGGGCGATGAGAATGAAATGTCAAATTACAGACCAGTAACTTAGTGCCAATTTTTTTCAAAAATATTTGAAGATAGTTGTACTAAACCAAACAGTAAATCATTTTGAGAATAATAATTTATTTGAAAATGCCCAATTTGGATTTAGAAAGGGATGAAGTACAGAGTCAGTAATTTGTAAGCTTATTTTTTAAATACTAGCGGGAATTGATGGAGCTCAGAGGGCTGTTGCAGTCTTCTGTGAACTATCAAAGGCCTTTGACTGTGTGAGACATGATATTCTAATATCCAAGTTGGAGGACTATGATTCAACTGATTCAGCAAAACAGTTTATATCTTATATCAAAAACAGATTCCAAAGGGTCTCAATTAATGATAAAAAGGAATTCAACATCAAAGTGGCTATCATTCACTGTAGATTTTGGTGTGGCACAGGGATCTATATTGGGGCCTGTCTTATTTTTAATTTATATTAATGACTTGCCAAAGTGCATAACCAGCTTGTTTTATTTGCTGACGAACCACTGCATTTTTAAAACATAATGACTAAGACATTTTAAAGAAAGAAACCTTCAATTGTTTAAATAAAATGAATGATTGGTTTAACCCTAGATCGTGAAGAACAACATAATTTATGCTGTTCACAAAACCCCTTCTCAAAGCAAGGAACGGCATAATTTATGATGTTGCATTCAAATCAATAAAACATATGTTTATTATCAAGCAATCACTACAAAGTTGGTACCAATCGACACAGAATGTTCTGTTCTATACATATCAGATTTTTAATAATTTTTTATGCCATTTTATAAATGTAGGAAATAAAATTAGAACGTGCAACTCGAAACTCCCGCTCAATTCTCGCCCGGAGGAGGTCTGGAGGGAGTAAAATTGCCGATGTTTGTTGTATGACTGAAGGATAACCAGAAGATGGAATAAGGCGTGCCAAATGTCGGTCTGTAGAGGATGTAATAATCTATCCAACAAAACATATTTCATTCTCTTAGCTGCATTGTGTATTTTACAAAAATTGTTTTTGTATACCCTTGTTTAAATGATTTCCCAAAAGCAAGGTACGGCATAATTTATTCTGTTGATAAAAGATTAGCTAATAATTTATTTGTTGAGATACAAACTAAAAAAAATTAGCTAGACAGACAGAGTTGTTGAGTTGATCAGTGCCGTTTCGAGCAAATTTCATGATGTAGGTTGGCAATGGTCACGTGACAAGTTTTCCCTTTACTGGAAGAATCAGAGCCTGTCAACGCTATGGCCAGAGTAGATATAGCCATTTTTACTTGTTACATGTCAGATTTTCTTTGCAAGTGTTTTATTCGCTGTAACTGTTATAAATTACTATTTGAATGGATGAAATTATGTGTTGTGTTTGGTGTAGTTATAGTACAATGTATTATAGTGGTTTTTAGTGTCTAAAATAATCAGAAATAGCGAAATTGATACTTATATAGGTGCTAGCACGTTCGCTGCGGGCCACTGTCCGGACAGTGGTCGTCGCCACAACCTGCGTGCGCAGCACAGTCCGGACAGGGTCCTGTCAAACAAAGAGAGATCATTGTGCCGTTAGAGCTCGGTAGAACCGGTTCCAAACGTTTCCACGTCCTATTAGATAGTTGTGCTTCGATTTGGCAGGTTTCGTTTCTGGGATTTACTTCGTATTTGTTGTTACTGTGTTTTTATATGTGTATTGAGTATTTAGATGTTTATATTGTGATATTACAGTTTGTAAATTCTTATTTTATGGTCAAATGGCGTCTACTTCGAGAAACAGTGGTACCAGAGAACTAGAGTTTAGTAGTGATGATGAATTATCAGAACAAGGTGACACTGATTATGAGAATTTCGAAACTGATTCAGAATCAGAAGATGATGCCGACTATGACACTAATCCACCTGTTTGGTCCATAAACACTAATGGTATGAGACCCATAACTTTTGAGAAAGAAGAGAAGTTCTTAATTCCTATTCCAGGCGATGGTAAACCCATAGATTTTTTTAATTTTTTACTAGATGACATGTGCTTAGGGAATATTGTAAAAGCCACTAACAAATATGCACTAGAATTTTTTTTTAACAATGAAAAGATAACACCTAACTCACGCATTAATAAATGGAAAGATCTTTCTATTGATGAGTTAAAAATATTCTTAGGTCTCATTATACATACCGGAACAATTCACTTTCCAAGACTAAATGACTATAGTATTGGAAGAAACACTGGCTGTTTGGCTCATGTTTTGGAACCTATATGAAACGAGATAGGTTTTTGTTGATATTGCGTTGCCTCTGTTTTAAATTTTATCCCAACACAGATCAGAACGAGAGGTTGATAAAAATTAAAGATTTTGTTGATTACTTCAACAATAAAATGACATCAGTGTATTACCCTCAACGTGAGCTTTCTCTCGATGAGAGCATGGTGTTGTGGAGGGGACGTCTCCATTTTCGACAGTACATTCAAAGGAAAAAGCATAAACATGGGGTGAAGTTATACACTTTGTCTGACCCTCATGGTCTGATATTAAAATTTATTATATACTGTGGTGTCCTTGATAACTTGGGGGGAAAGGGTCATGCAGCCAACGTAGTTCTAAAGCTCATGGAAGGCAAACTTGGCAATGGCCACAGTTTGTTTATGGACAATTATTATAATTCTTTTACACTTGCCTCTAAACTTCTTGCTAGGAAAACCTATTGTACTGGGACACTGCTTATAGAACGCAAACTCACGCCACAGGAGGTGAAAGCAGCTAACTTGAAGGTAGGAGAGACAATTGGCAGATACGCTGAAGGGGTTCTAATTGGCAAATGGCGTGACAAACGTTCAGTTTCATACATCTCAACAGAGTATGAAAATGAGATGGTTGAGTCAATAAGCAGAAGAGGCGAATCACGTATGAAACCACTTCCTATAGTCAAGTATAATGCCTTTATGAAGGGAGTGGATAGGTCAGATATGATGATGGCTTACTACCCAGTGGAGAGAAAAACTCTCCGCTGGTACAAGAAAATAAGCATCCACATTTTACACATGCTTCTGATGAATTCATACAATTTGTATAACATCCATCAAGTAGAAATTAATCAGAAGAGGATGTCCTTCTATGAATTTAGGTTGAGCGTTTTGGAAAACATCCTTCCAAAACCAAATGAACTGCCACCTGTTCTCGCTCATAATCACACCTTGACCACACTAGACCTCAGAACAAACTCAAATCGATCAAAAATGAAAGATTGTCGTGTCTGCACTCAAAATGGCTTGCGAAAGCAAGTGAAATACGTTTGTCAGGCTTGCCCAGGAACTCCAGGACTGTGCCCAGGTATATGTTTTGATATGTACCACAACCACTAAAGTGACACAAATGTGAAGCCTCGGAAATATTGTAAATAAGTGTAATTATAAAATATTAGGATTTAACTTATATATAAATAATAGACTAAAACTATGGACAGTGTCTCATTGTAATCGTGATCTGCTCACATAAAGCAACAGTCAAGAGTCTCGAAGTAAATAGGTGGCGTCACTCCAGTGCGAACCACTGTCCGGACAGGGGAAATTAAAAAATGACGTCAGACAAAGTAACCAACTATATATCGACTTATTTTGATATGGAAGCGCAAAAAGAACAAAATTATGATATGCAGACGAAAAATCAACATAATCCAGCCTTGAAGGAAACAGGTGACTTCACCCAGGTGCGGACCACTGTCCCGACAGTGGTATTTCCAAAATGGCGGCCTACCAAGATTTTACCCAGAAACCTTCTTCTAGTGGTCTGAGAATATGGAAAAACACAAAAGGTAAGTTTAATTTTTTAAAAAATATTTTAGCACACAGGTAACAACTCGATTTTTTAATACCGCAGCGAACGTGCTAGGCTAAATAATTATTTGTTATCCGATTTCAGCAAACAATGTGTGTACGGATAGAGTATTAGTGTAGCCTACTTATAATAATCTTAGGACAAAAATTAAAAAAATAATATGTATTATTTCTATGTAATCTAAATTGATTGTATATTTTATTTACGCGAAAACAATATGACACAGTATGTTATATGTAGCCCAAAAACCTTATTTATAGCATTACTGTAATAATTTTTTTATATTTCTGTTCAGAAATATTTGTTCTATCAAGTGTTACTGTTCTAAAATTCCTAAAAATTATTTTTTATAATGTTTACAATATGTACTATTTTTCTAGTGTTGTTGACACAATTTGCGCATGCTGGCTTATGGTGTTATAAGTTTTATACTTTTTGGAATATTTTCATATATTTTACATTTTCTTGTTGGAAA
>JAQJVL010006764.1:0-27283 GCA_035578905.1 Stictocephala bisonia | reverse complement strand
TTTTTTTTAAATGTAAGATACTAATTTATTTCCAACAATTACTTCATAATTTCATTCAAGCTCAACAGTTATATTTATTTTAAAAAATTCTCTTCATACCCCAATGATTTTTTTTAATTGTACTGTTTTATCTAAATATATATTTATATTTTTTATAAAACTCGTCAATCAAAAAAACCTGCTATCATAGATACAACTATTGTAAATTCTTTTTGAATTAATATTCAGCCTTAACTTGACAGTTGACGTCCCAGTACCTACGAAGCGGATAAAGTAAAAATATAGCTTTACAGTCCTATTGCAGCCACAAACATTAACTCCCTGCTTTGCAAAGTTGTAGATTGAAAAGGCCAAACAAATTACACAAAGTTACTTTTCACCTTACGGTTGCACAACTTCACAAAAGTCAATAACTGAGTACTATGGAAAAGTTTACTACTTTAAAACTAGTTAGTAATTGGAGTTTATTCTAATTTTAGTGCCCCTTTTCATTTTAAACTTGTGAGGTGTAAGTTGTATACCTGATGAATGTATTGATCAGACTTCATTTAAAATACTTTTCAAGGAAATTAAATTTAGTTAAAATATTTATTCATGCATTTTAAGACTAAGATATTTATTTATTCTTTCTACGGTATTAAACCATTTTGTAAATTGAAAATACAATACAAAGATTCAACAGATTTCAGTTCAAGATGGACTACATTATAAAAAAACATTCTTATATTACACTATATTTTACTAACAGGTTTCATTAAATTAACAAGTTTCATGAAAAATAAACTAATAATGGTAATTTGCATACCAGTACAACATGTATTCATACATAAAATTACAATAGATAATAACAATAGTCATTAAAAAACTATATTATAATAATGATAGCAACAGCAAGACAACGCAGAAAAATAATAACAGGATAAACTATTGAGGTAATAGCAGGGTCATATATTTGTAACTATAAATAAATAAATAAATATATATATATATATATATATATATATATATATATAAAAAAAACAAATATAGATTAACAATAGTAATCAACAATCAAAACATAACAAAAATATAATAAATAACAACAAAATATTAACAACAGTGTTGATCATACAATAGATTAAGGAAATAAAAACATTCATAACCTGTCTTCTAAAAGTTTCTTCAGATGTGCCGAAGAAATCAACACTATTGGCAATCTCACAACCAACCCTCATTAGTCTGGACACACTACTTTTGTAGACGTACGATGTGGGATGGAACCTAATCTGGAAGATGGCCAAGGATCGAGTCCCTCTTGGATATATAATGAAATGAAATGAAAAATGGCTTTATTTAGAGGCGAAGTTAGGACTATTATAGTCCTCTCTATCACTTAACCTCAAACAATAAATACAATTTGAGATAGATAACATAAAATTATATTTAACTCTACGCAATGCAACACAAAACTATTTTATATAAAAATAAACAAAAATATACTCAGAAGTTTAAAAAATATTTATAATCACTAAACTAATTACGAAACGTTTACTACAAAGTTCTCTTTACTATTAAATTCTGAGCATTAATTCTACCAATTAACTCCACTTTCAGTTCCGGTGTTGGTTACAAACTGTGTGGCCTCTAAGTTGGGTGGGTGGGGTGGGTGGGTCAGTACCACTGTACATGAATTAGTGGGTGGGTGGGTTAGTACCACTGTACGTGAATGGGTGTGTGGGTGGGTGAGTGCCACATTACGTGAATGGGTGGGTAGGTTGTCAGTACCACTGTAAGTGAATGGATGGTACAGTCAACCAACTGCACTGAACTAATGTAGGTGGTTGGGAGGGCAGGACACTGTATGTGTGTGGGTGGGTGGGAAGATATGTAGCACTGTACTAATGTAGGTGGTTGGGTAGTCATGTAGCACTGTACTAGCCTAGCTGTTTGATGAATTATAGCATTCCAGTCTATGTGCCGAAGAAATCAACACTATTGGCAATCTCACAACCAACCCTCATTAGTCTGGACACTCTACTTTTGTAGACGTACGATGTGGGATGGAACCTAATCTGGAAGATGGCCAAGGATCGAGTCCCTCTTGGATATATAAATGAAATGAAATGAAAAATGGCTTTATTTAGAGGCGAAGTTAGGACTATTATAGTCCTCTCTATCACTTAACCTCAAACAATAAATACAATTTGATATAGATAACATAAAATTATATTTAACTCTACACAATGCAACACAAAACTATTTTATATAAAAATAAACAAAAATATACTCAGAAGTTTAAAAAATATTTATAATCACTAAACTAATTACGAAAAGTTACTACAAAGTTCTCTTTAGTATTAAATTCTGAGCATTAATTCTACCAATTAACTCCACTTTCAGTTCCGGTGTTGGCTACAAACTGTGTGGCCTCTAAGTTGGGTGGGTGGGTCAGTACCACTGTACATGAATTAGTGGATGGGTGCGTTAGTACCACTGTACGTGAATGAGTGTGTGGGTGGGTCAGTGCCACATTACGTGAATGGGTGGTTGGGTTGTCAGTACCACTGTAAGTGAATGGATGGTACAGTCAACCAACTGCACTGAACTAATGTAGGTGGTTGGGAGGGCAGGACACTGTATGTGTGTGGGTGGGTGGGAAGATATGTAGCACTGTACTAATGTAGGTGGTTGGGTGGTCATGTAGCACTGTACTAGCGTAGCTGTTTGGGAGGGCAGTAGCACTGTAAGTGTGGGTGGGTGGGAGGGCAGTAGCACTGTAAGTGTGTGGGTGGGTGGGAAGGTCAGTAACAATGTACTAGTGTATATGTTTAGGAGGGCAGTAGCATGGAACTTGAGTGCTCAGTATAAGCCAAGTGAGAATCTTGACAACAAGACTCACCCAAAATCTAAAAGGCATGGGAGGCTAGAACGCCTTTCAACTGAGTTTAAAACAGTTTTAGCGTTGTGGCGATTTTTATACAATTTGGCAGTTTGTTTTAAAGATGGGCGAATGCTCGCAAGTAACTGTTCTGCGCCTCCCAATCCTTTAGTTGTTCCTCTAGTGCTATCGTGATTTCTCGTCCCCAAATCAAAGCCCTCTTAGAGATAAAAATTTGTTCTAGAACTAACTAACCTTTTTAAATAAATTAATAACTAGTTTTTTAGTTAGAATATTATGATTTGATTGAAATAAACCCAAGTATACAACACAAATATGTTACAATAAAAGTACAAAATGT
Source organism: Stictocephala bisonia (assembly GCA_035578905.1). Classification (NCBI taxonomy): domain Eukaryota; kingdom Metazoa; phylum Arthropoda; class Insecta; order Hemiptera; family Membracidae; genus Stictocephala; species Stictocephala bisonia. The sequence continues at coordinate 24,065 of JAQJVL010006764.1, read as the reverse complement.
ACGAAAATACGGTGCTGTATTTAGAGAGACCACGATCATCTCCTTAAACCAGAGGGCTGAACAAAGGAACAACTGCAACATTATTGTTTGATTTTCGTAAACTTCATTTCAGTAAGTAAACATTACAGTAAAGCTAGCAGTATGACATTGTTGTCTTAAAGCTGTTTACAGCCATGTTTATCGAGGTGGGTTACTAATGAACTGAAGGCTCCATTGTTTCGTAAGAAGATGGTACACAAAGAGAACTAAATAATGGAAGTTGTCAGTTGACTACCCTTACTATCAGTTCAATGCAAAGAGGACACAATTTAAACTTCTCTCAACCTCCAGCTACAATAAATACATTGAGTGCATCGAAACTATCCTACCAACTTACAGTAAAATATTTTAGATTTTCGCCCAATAGCCTTCTAAACAAAGCTCGTCCCATGGAAACAATCGTCTGACCATCCTGATGAAATGTGCGCACATTTTTCTGATTAATTTTATTCTGTTTATGTGCTTATGATTCGGAAGGAGATTTTTTATATATTTTTTGAACTCGTGTAAAAATGTGTCTTGGTGTGGATATCTGAAAAAGTGGTGCTAAGAACTCTCATCAAGCTTGATTTCACACACTGTATTCTGGGCCGGATGGCATCCCGCCTTGTCAGAGTGGACAAAAAATATGGAATTGCTTTCACAAGAACGTTCTTTTTTTCCATAGATAATTTGATAATTTAATTTTCTTTTTATTTTGTTCCATAAAGTTTAATTTTTGATCAGAATTATTTACTTAAAACCGTAAAATAACGGAGAAATAATATTGTAAAACTTGTTTCTTTGAAATTCATATGACCGCCACTCTGGAAAGGATAAACCTTTCGAGATCCGGTTTGCAGCAATGGACCTCTTGAATATACATTTCATTTGACACCAAACTCGACCTAGGCTTACGTTGATGATTTGCGTTCAACTCCTCGTGGGCCGTCCCCTTGAAAAGATGAAATGTCGCTAATGGTGTCAAAAATTACGTTCTTTGTAATCATGATAATTTACAAGATTGCTATTTTACAAGTGTACTAAAAAATTTGTGAAAGCGATTACATGTTTTTACCACCCTGTATGTTGAAGCACTGCTTTGGGTTTATTGCTTAGCGACACAAGTGTTAATAGGGAAATACCTGTTATTACCAGCAAGTTGTTAGTATACATATATTGTCTTTATTTATTTGATGTATGTTCGTTTACATAGTTTACATTTATTGCTACATTAATATATTATACTGTTATATTTTGTTACATCACTGCATTGTATACTTAGCTATCTAAAATAAGTTATCTCTATAGTAATTGTACTATTTTGAAATCAGCCTAGAGTTATCTAAGTTGGTAAACATATTCTGTCAAGGAATTATTCAACAAAAAATTATGTACTACGAATTCATCAATTTGTAATGAGCGCATTTTAAAGGGTTTACCCGTCGATGAATAAATCGGCACTGGAGTTGGAGTGCTGTAACCCAGCTACTTGGGGACAAAGCGTTGAGGAGATTGTAGGCAATAGGATCTACTCTCGGTCCTCTTAATACTGACACGGCATCAGCTCAATGGTTGCCATTGATGTGGACGCTAGTAGAAAAGTTTGAGGTGTCCATGTTGGATGGTACGTAGTCAAGGTTCAGCTGTTGTCTAGGGAAGAGAACTGAGTGTCTGGCTCGTCAGTTAGCTGAAAATCAGAACAACACTCCGCGGTTTGGATTTTACGTTAAACAGTAGGTATCTTAGTCGCCCTGGCTATCAATAAATATCTTTTTCTGAGGAACACTCGAACTTAGTTAGTTACAATGACTACACTCGTTCATGTACACTCACCACACTCATTCACCGCTCGTATTCGTACATATCTTGACGATTGGTGTCTTAAGGATGAATAATAATAAATACCTATTTGTAAAAATCTAATTTTAATTGATTTGATGAATTTCTTGACTTTACATGAAATTAGTACTATTTAAGTGGAAGTCCGATGAACGGTGTTATCAAGAGAAAAATGCGCCTGGCGGTCTATAAAAATATATAAACACTATGAAAACACAACAAGCGATAAGAAAATCCCAAATCATTAAATGTTTGCTCGCTTATAGATTCATAGAGATGTAGATAAATAACATGACATACTTCCAAGACATATAGTCGTTGTGGTTGCGGCTGGTGAATGACGTCACACCATTGGTCGTAGCATGGCCAGTCTCCTCGTAGTTTCAGCAATCACCATAAGTGCGCTCTGAAGTCAAGGTGTAAGATTCAGTGAAAATAGACTATAAAGTCGAAGTTAACTATTATTGTTATGTCACTACGAGCGTATTTGTTAATAACCGTTTTTGTACCATTGCTCTGTTGAATGATCCAATATTACTGATTACAGGCGATAAAACAGACAATAATTTATTTATTTCTTGTTGGTAAACATTGCCGATGATTTTATTCTCTCGTATGATAGTTACGTTATCCGGCTAACAAGTAAATCTCACGTAAAAATACTAATTATGTTGTGTTATATTCAAATAATTATTAATGCTATTACTGTTATTTTTAACAATTAGTTATTAAAATTACTTAGAAATAGAACATTACATTACAATATATGCTTTTTATGTAGCATTTTAAGATTACAAAGGAGACACATTAGCTATTGCCGAATAAAAGTACTAGAAAAAAACTGTTGTGTCTATTGCATATCATACTGTATTTAAAGTTTAAAATTGAAAACGATGAGATGAAGTAAGGTTTACATTCAAAAGATTAAATACTCAAAAGATAAGTTGTAATAAATCATTAATATTATGTAATACATTTATAATAACTCGTATTTACTGAATGTTAGAAACCATTTGCAAAATGTTATTTGTAAGATTGAATAGAAGAACGCCGGATTTATAAAAGTATATTGGAATTGGAATACTGAAATAAAATAAGTTTGTAGTAGTTTTTTTTACAGCTGAAACATTTTATATAGACTACTGTGATTCGGTTTTAACGTTAATCGAATAGTTTGATTTTATGATTCAGACTCATAATAAGTTTTTTTTGATTTGATAAAATCTTTCATTTCGATTACTGTGATTCGGTTTTATCGTTAATCGAATGGTATGATTTTATGATTTAGACTCATAATAAGTTTTTTTTTTTTAATTTGAGAAAATTTTACATTTTGATTACTGTAATTCGGTTTTATCGTTAATCGAATGGTTTGATTTTATGATTCTGACTCATAATAAGTTTTTTTTAATTTGAGAAAATCTTTCATTTCGATTACTGTGATTCGGTTTTATCGTTAATCGAATATCGTAATTTTACGATTCAGACTTGTAACAAGTCTTTCTTAAATTTGCGAAAATTTTCATATATTTAATAATTTGCTGTTTTGTTCAATTTATGCAACTTTAAGAAAATACTTAAATTGCTGAATAGTTTGAAACTCTTCCTGGTTAAAATTTATTTCATAAATAATATTTAAATAAAGATCCCAATATAACCGAACTAATCCAATTTAGTGTAAAAAATTATTAATACATGAAGCAATGAGGGCAATAGTGAATATTTATAGATTCCATTATGTGTAAATATAATGGCTGTTAATTAACCTTGTAATTAATATGAACTATCATAATTATAGAGATAATTTTACAGTTTATGTTTTTCCAACTATAAACATGAAAAAAATTCAACGATAAAGGCTACGAGGATAAGTATACGTTTGTTTTAGTCTGTCACGCCTATAATATAAATTTAATTATTTATATTAACGACGCACATTTCAAACGAATGTTACTACTAATGGTATGAAATAGATATCCCTAGAAAGTACTATAAATCATTTCAACAAAGATGAATTCGGCTTTCTGGCATTAAAACAAGTATTTTTCAGCCTAACTTTCTTTTGAAATACAGAATACTATGAACTGAATGACTTAAATTTGAACAAATACAAACAGGTAAGAAAATCAAATACATTACTCTGAATTACATCAGAATTACTGAAGCTGAATTACATCAGTTAAAAGGCACCCAAATATAGCAAACATAAAGGAACTCATAAACATTTTATATTGCTGATATATTGTAGATGTCTATTATTCATTTTAAAAATGTTTTATTCCCTCTTCTACATATAATTCTTCTCTATAATTATTTGTGTGTTTTGAAAGCAATCAAATAGTTATTGTAAGTCTTTATTTTTAGTACTTGGTCGTTGTCGGATTATTCTTTATTAGAGAAATAATCAAATTAGCCTTTGTTGTATTTATTTGTTGTTTAATATATACAATAACTTTGTACTGTACAGCTGTTCTTTGTCAATCGTAAACCAAGATCTCTGGTTTGAGTAGAGTTGCTGTAGTAAGCCTCGAGCTGTGACCCTTTGTTCTAGAGTTTTGTACTTTGTACAACGTAAACCGAGAATTCTGATTTGTGTAGAGTTGCTTTTGTAAGCCTCGAGCTGTTACCCTTTGTTCTAGAGGTTTGTACTTTGTACAACCTAAACCGAGAATTCTGATTTGTGTAGAGTTGCTGTAGTAAGCATCGAGCTTGCGCCCTTTGTTCTAGAGGTTTGTACTTTCTACAACCTAAACCAAGAATTCTAATTTGTGTAGAGTTGCTGTAGTAAGCCTCGAGCTGTTACCCTTTGTTCTCGAGGTTTGTACTTTGTACAACCTAAACCGAGAATTCTGATTTGTGTAGAGTTGCTGTAGTAAGCCTCGAGCTTGCGCCCTTTGTTCTAGAGGTTTGTACTTTGTACAACCTAAACCAAGAATTCTAATTTGTGTAGAATTGCTGTAGTAAGCCTCGAGCTGTTACCCTTTGTTCTAGAGGTTTGTACTTTGTACAACCTAAACCAAGAATTCTGATTTGTGTAGAGTTGCTGTAGTAAGCCTCGAGCTTGCGCCCTTTGTTCTAGAGGTTTGTACTTTGTACAACCTAAACCAAGAATTCTGGTTTGTGTAGGGTTGCTGTAGTAAGCCTCGATCTGACGCCCTTTGTTCTAGAGTTTTTTGTGCTTTATACAACGTAAACCGAGAATTCTGGTATGTGTTTAGTTGCTGTAGTAAGCCTAGAGATGACACCCTTTGTTCTAGAGGTTTGTACTTTGTACAACCTAAACCGACAATCCTGGTTTGAGTAGATTTCTGGACTAAGCCTCGAACTGACACCCTTTGTTCTAGAGTGTTGTACTTTGTACAACGTAAACCGAGAATTTGGGTTTGTGTATAGTTTCTGAACTAAGCTTCAAGCTGAAACCCTAGAGTGTTATAGATGTTTGTACTAAGTACAAAGTTAGCCGAGACCACAGATTTGCGATGAGTTGCTGGAATCAGTCTGCACCTGAAACACTTTGTTCTATTGTATATATAGAGATACGTATAATACCAGTAACAGAAGAAAATCCTTCTCTAAGAGCTTGTTTCTATTTATTGTTAGGACGTTCCGGAGACACGCCATCAAACTTAAGGAGGTAGTTACTGTAATTGATCAATTCATAATGATCCAGTAAACGTAGGTCCAAAACGTTTCGTTGACCAACTAGCCATTATTTTTTTATTTTTTATTAAAATTATTCTGTCTCAAGAAGGACGAAACCCTATAAATTAGAAAAATACTGGTTATTATCAAGTTTTAATAAAATTCCCAAAATGGAAAATAATATAATAATTTTCAAATAAGTGACCATTTCTAATAATCTATAGTGACTATATCTATCTCGATAACTTTAAATCGATAGTTTTTATATACATTTACAAAAGTAACGTTTTACATTAAATGTAAAAAAGCTCTAACGAAACATCAGTTTTATTAACTACATTGAAAATAAACGAGTTAAAATCTTTTAAGCATAGGTAGTCACCGTCATTGTGTGATATTTAAACTCTACCAAATCACTAAGCAATCCTACAAACAAATTTAAATTCCAGAATGACGTTTCTCTAATTGGACTGAAGCGTCTAAATGAACGGTTCTACATCAAAACTAACACTATTTTATGTATCTAATTTGAGACGATCTACAACTTTGGCTTGATGAATTTTTGCTCTATCTCACCTCCTTCATTCTTAAGAAGAGCTAGATTTTCAATTTGTGCGTGTAAATCAAATTAGTTAATTTACGGCCTCCAAGAGTAGACTTACAGATTTCTCTAGACTTTGAAACTTTTTTATCTAAAATAACAAACTGATTTTAATCGGAAAATTTAAAATTTAATTTGACCAAATGCATAGCCAGTTCACATGACATGGATAAATATGGCGAGAAACCCGATATTTCACTGATTCAGAGTCAAATAGAGAGTCAGCCTATCACCCTATGTAAACACATAACTGTAAAGACATCACAGCTATTCTATGTACTCATAGCCCTTAACGGGATCAGCCTATCACCCTCTGTAAACACATAAACTGTAAAGACATCACAGCTATTCTATGTACTCATAGCCCTTAACGGGATCAGCCAATCACCCTCTGTAAACACATAAACTGTAAAGACATCACAGCTATTCTATGTACTCATAGCCCTTAACGGGATTAGCCTATCACCCTCTGTAAACAGATAAACTGTAAAGACATCACAACTATCCTATGTACTCATAGCCCTTAACGGGATCAGCCTATCACCCTATGTAAACACATAAACTGTAAAGTCATCACAACTATCCTATGTAATCAGATCCCTAACGGGATCAGCCTATCACCCTATGTAAACACATAAACTGTAAAGACATCACAGATATTCTATGTACTCATAGCCCTTAACGGGATCAGCCAATCACCCTTTGTAAACACATAAACTGTAAAGACATCACAGCTATTCTATGTACTCATAGCCCTTAACGGGATCAGCCTATCACCCTATGTAATGTACCGGGTCTTTTGACCGGTACATTTCGTTTTTTTCGTCGTTGTCTGCCGGGCTGCCTGAGATTCGCTTTTGCCCGGCGATTCGCGTACTTTGGTGGCCGTTGGCTCGGACTCTGTCGTTCCGTGTTCCAGCTTCCGTCGGTCCGGTTGGCCAGTTTTCTAGTGGTTTCTCTGCAGCTTTCGTCAAGTCATGGTTGCCGGCTGAGAGACTCCTAAACGTAAGTGCTCATTTGTAATTTCTAATATCTAATCACCCTTTTGGTGAAAATACTTTGTTTAAATGATAATAATAATCGGGGTTAGTTTTAATTTTCAGTGCATTGTTAAATTTGTGTTCTTTGTCTAGATGTTTCTCAGACTAGGTTAAAGCCAGGTGCTCAATGTTACAGTTTTACCAGTAATTGCTTTATTATATCTTGTTTTACGTTCAATTGTAGTTCTGTATAATGTTTATTGAGCCTTTTTTCAGTTGGAGTTACCGATTTACCATCTTCCTGTTAATTGACAATAACCTAGCCTATCTTTAGTTTGATTTTCATGTTATAACATATTGCCCCTGTATCCATAGCCTAGTTTTCAGTTTGTCATTTTAAGTCCATATACGTAATTAATTCTTTGGTAATTTGTTAAGTTGTAGTTTGTCTTAAATCGGTTTTCCAACATAATTTTTCATAGCCTAAAAATGGATCTTTTATTTTTCTAGTGTGCTAATCATGTATAATTTTGTCTGTTCTTGTTTTGTTTTGCCATTTCATGTTTATTAGTTGTTATGTGTATTATTTTTGTAAAAGGGTTTGGCTGTTCTATTTTTAATGGCTGTGTTTGACCTTGCAGTCCAGGGTCCTCGAGTGGGACATTTTCCCTCAGCCTGTCGTCCGGGGAAAGTTCAACCATCCACACTGCCAGCCTGGCCTGAGGACCATGTATAGAGGCCATTGGCGACCCTGCTGCCCCACCTACATCTTTGGGTATGAGTCTTCTGTCCTCAGGTCAGTGCTTTCCATCTTGTTTTCCCGGCGGCTGAGCTGGGGGTGGCTAATATGAAATAGAAAAGAAGAAAAAAAAGTTTGTGGAACTATTTAATTGAGGCCTAGGCCTAAAAACTGGACAGTGATTTTATGCAACACAGCCATTGGGGACATATTTTTTTTTATTAAAGGAAAAAAAACTTCAAATACTAAGAACTTTTAATGTTAATATCTGTTGTTATTTAGTTTAATTAGTTTATTTTCTTGTTACCTTTGTTTAGATTTTTATATTTGTTAGGTCCCCATTGTTAAATCATGTTATTATTAATTTATATGTTTAGGCCTATTTTTTTTTATTTTTTTTTTTTTTTTTTTTTTTTTTTTTGTTAAGTGTATTAGGGGTGTTTTGAAGTGAATTTTTACTCGAACGGTACCGTTATATATATTTTTTTAACTTGTTTAATTTTTTTAAATTCTTCACCAAAAGGGGATTATTGTGCTTTGCTTAACTTCTAATTCGGAGCTGCCCAGGGATTCCGGCTTACTCCCTGGCCCCGGTGGAATCATGGGATGTGGGCTAAATTGCCGGTTTAAGTGTTGTGATCCAAAAGTTCTAAATTTTCACTTTTATTTGGGCATTAAATTTATCTTACGTTTTGGGGGTCTCCGGCTAAACTGCAGATAGGCCATGTAATTGTTAATTGTTAATTCTGGTATTTGTAGAGTTTGTTGTTTTGTAGCTTTTGTATTATTGTCTTGTTAATTTAGTGTTCTTGTTATTTATTTAAGTGCCTATTGATATTGTGGCCTTCTGCCGGCCAGTTTTGCAGTTTTTGTTTTCTTGATAATAAATTTAGTTTGGCTCAGCTGCCGACTTTTATTTTGGACCCTCCAACTGCCACCCGTGATCCCATCACTTGACTTGTTTTGAGCCATCCCCCAGTTGGCACGCTTCCCAGCTTTGGGGGGGGGGGGATGGGTCTCAATTGGTAGCAGAGCGTGGTTCTCTAAAAAAAAATCTATTGATTTCTCTCTTGGTTGTTGACGGTGGGTGTTTGGCAGTTAGTAGGTCAGTGTTGGCCGACCTACCGTTTTGATAATTTGTAAAAAAAAAAAAAAAGAGAGAGAAACGAATAAATAATTATTTAAAAAGAAAAACAATTAGAAAACCAAATAAATAATTTAACTTATATAAAAAAAAAAAAAAAACTAGGCAATCCGCTTGGTTACTTTGGTGAATGGGTTTCATGGGTGGATTGGAGTGGTCGGCAGTGGCTTGGTAGGCTGAGGGTTTTGTTCGTCTTGGACCCTGGTGTTATCGTTTTTTTGTGTATATTGTTGAGATTTGTTGCGTTCGAGATGGCCTATCTGCAGAATGTTGCCCTCCTAGTGAAGGAGGAGTTGATTTTCGAGTTGAGGGCGCGTGGTGTGACTCCGGAGGGTGATGTTCTGAATCTCCGGAGGTTGCTGCGGGAGCAGTTGTCCGCGGGTACGGCGGTGGAGTGGTCTGATCTACTGGAGGTTGATGATGAGTTGTTAGTTTGCAAACGTAAGGTGGAAGATTGGGAAGGGGTTTTGGAATATCTGCAGCTGGAACCTCCAGTGGGTCGCGACCGGGCCTGCCGTCTTGCACGTTTGGGGCATCTGCTTGCCCGTTTAAGGCTGGTCAACCGGGCACCGGGGTTGGAGCCGTCAGATAGGGCGTGGATCTTGGAGAGTGTGTCTAGGCTGGATGAGATTTTTCAGGCACTCTCCGGTTCCACGACTCCTACGGGTTTGGGTCAGCGGCCTACTTTCGCGCTTTTGCCTAACGTGTCGAGGCCGCAGGCTGAGACAATGGCTCTCACTGTGCCTGAGGCTCCTTCTGAGCCTGCAGGCGTTTCTGTTGAGGTCGCTTGTGGTTCGGCTCCAGCTGCCGTTCCTACTGCTTCTTTGTGTTCACCTGCTCTTCTGCAGCTGAGCTACCACAAGCTACCTAACCTGAGGAGCTTCTTAAGTTTCTTGTGGCCTTTCTCAGACTTAGTGAGATGCCCGGCATGCAGGCTGGGGACTTGCTTCGTCTGATTTTCCCTTATTGCAGAGGTCCCGTTGGGGAGTTGCTGAGTTCTGTCTTGGCCAGTGATGCCTCGGTGGACTCGTTCCATCGAGAGTTGCTGTCGTCGTTTCTTCCCATTCGACTCAGGGAGAGAATGGTCATGGACAGATTTTATCGGTCGCAGGGTAGGGGCGAGTCTCTGGCAGCCTATGTCTCTTCAGTTAAGGAAGCTCGTCAAGCGTTGCGCCTCACACTTTCTGAAGCTGACACCGTTCATGTCATCCTGGATGGCATTTCTCCTGAAGAACGGTGCAGATTAGTTTTTGCTGGTGTGCCTTCGTCTTTTCGGGAGCTGCATCAGCTGTGCATTGTTTCGCGCAGCGTGCAGTTCTCAGACCAGCAAGGGAGGGATTCTGAGAGTCATCGTGCTCTCCCCACCCGTCGACCGGCTATGTCTTTGGGTGTGAGTCAGCCAGTGGAGGGTCGTGGTTCTCGGCCTCCTGTTGTGTGCTTTGCTTGTGGCCAACCTGGTCACATTCGTCGTGACTGTCTACGTGCTCGAGGTCGTGGGGCGGGAAACGCTCAGCGCGGGGGGTTGCCTCCACAGTAGCTCCCCGCGTTGTTGCGAGTGACCGTGGCCATTTGCCTTTGACACGTGCCCATAGCAGGAGTGTCGGGGATTTTTCGGGCCTTGCTGGCATGGCTTCCCTGGGACTTAGTGCGGTCACCTCGGTGTGTCCTGGCGTTTTTGTTTCTTTTGGTGGTACGGTGTGTCGAGCCCTTCTTGATTCTGGTTCGGCATGCAGTATCATCAGCCTTTCTCTTTTTGAGTCCCTTGACGCCTTAGGACTTGTAAGGAACACCGAGCCTTCTTCTATCACGTGCTGGACGGCATCCCAAACTCCTCTACCTATACTTCTAAAGGCGTTTTTCCATTTTAAGATCGAAGGATTTTCCTGGAGGTGGGGTTTTCTTGTTGCCAAGAAGGACCTGGCGGTTTCTTGTATCCTAGGGCAGACTTTATCTCTAAAAGTGGTATGGTGCTTGACCTCCAGAAGCGCCAGATGTTATTCAAGTTTAATCAGCGAGTTTTGGTGCCTCTAGTAGGTGATTCTGACTGCCCTCCTGCAGTCAGAGAGGTGGGTTGTGAGCCCGAACAACCCAAGGTGGATCCAGTTGGTCATCTCCCCCCTGAGCAGGCGGAGGCCATTAGGAGACTGTGTTTGCGGTTTCCTGATGTGCTTACACCTGAGCTTGGGGTCACTTCTCTTCTGGAGTATGAGATCCACCTCACCGATTCTCAGCCAGTTAGAAGTCATCCGTACAAACTTGCTCCCCCAAAGAGGGAGGTTATGAGGGCTATGATTGAAGATCTTCTGAGCAAGGGTGTGATTGAACCGTCTCGTTCCGCTTATGCCAGTCCAGCTTTTCTTGTGCCCAAGCCTAATGGTAAGTCTAGGCTTGTGATGGATTATCGGAGGCTCAACGCTAAGGTCGCTATTGACTCGGTACCTCTGCCTGATTTGCAATCTGCGTTTGATTGGTTCGGTAAGGCGAAGTTTTTCAGTGTTTTTGATTTGAACCAGGCCTACCATCAGATTCCATTGCAGAAGGAATCACGGCCTATGACTAGCTTCTGTGTTCCCTGGAATCTCTATCAGTTCACTAGGGTTCCTATGGGTATTGCTGTGAGTGCCCAGACTCTTACTCGTCTGCTTGATTCCATCTTCCATGATGAGAAATTCAAGTTTGTCTTCAATTACCTGGACGACCTTCTTGTCTACAGTGAGACTTTCGGGGAACACATGCAACATCTGGAGGAAGTTCTTAGTCGCCTTAAATCAGCTGGCCTTACCGTCAATCCAGAGAAAGTCACTTTTGCTCGTCCTGAGATTTCTTTTCTGGGTCATCTGATATCTTCTCAAGGCGTCTGCATTGATCCTGCGAGGACCCAGGGCATTCGGGATTTTCCTCCTCCCAGAGATGACTAGGGGATTGCCCGTTTTGTGAGGATGGTGAATTTTTACCGTCGCTTCATCCCTAACGTGGCCGAGCTTGCTGCCCCGTTGAACGAGTTGCGAAAGAAAGGTGTCCCTTTTGTGTGGGGCCAAGCTCAGCAGACTGCCTTTGATGCTCTCAAGGAGGCTATCATGCAACCTCCTGTCCTGCGTATGCCTGATTTCAGCAGAGAATTTATTCTTCAGACTGATGCCTCCTCCTCCGCCATTGCTGCTGTTCTTTCTCAGGAGTTTGATGGGGTCAGGCAGCCCATCGCTTTTGCTTCGAGGACGTTGTCTCACCAGGAAAAGAAAGCTTCTTCCATCTATGAGTTAGAGTGTCTGGCTGTTGTCTTCAGTACGGATAAGTTTCGGCGTTTCTTGGAACACGCTGAGTTCTTGCTGGAGACTGACAATCAGGCACTATCTTGGCTTCTTGCCCATCCCAGACAATTTGGGAAAATTGGTCGCTGGGTGGTCAAAATTTCTGCCTTTAAGTTCCGAGTTCAACATCTTAGGGGTACCCAGAATGTCATCGCGGATGCTCTTTCCCGCATGTACCATGAACCCAGTGATCCACCGACTGAGGCTGTTGCTCAGTGTGGTGCTGGTCTTCTGGATTTTCCTCTGGCTTTTGACGACCTACTGTCCCATCAGCAGAAAGATCCTGAGCTGTCAGTCATCTTAGGTGAGCTTCAAGAGGGAGGTGCCCACCCTCCCTATTTTCTGTCCAAAGGGGTACTCTGTTGCCGTCCTCGACAGAGGGGTGAACCCCGTGTAGTGCTGCCTAGTCATCTAGTACCGATGGTCTTTCATTATTATCACTCTTCTCTTGTGGGCGGTCATCTTGGCATTCATAAGACCATCGCTAAGATTCGTAGGTACTTCATCTGGAAGGGCATGGACCGGGATGTTGTAGGCAGAGTGCGGGCTTGTCACCTGTGCTCTCTCAGCAAGCCTAGTCAGAATGCAAAGTTAGGGTTGTTATCTTCTGAGGTGGCCGAGCGTCCTTTTGAGAAGGTGTTCATCGACTACGTGGGTCCTTTTCCCCGTAGCAAGTCAGGTAGCTCCTACCTACTTGTTTGTGTGGATGCTTTCTCGAAGTTCGTTTGGCTTTTCCCACTTCGGAGTGCTACGGCTAAGCTCACCATCCGTGCTCTCCAGTCCCAACACTTCCAGCACTTTGGTGTGCCTTCTACTCTTGTGTCCGACAACGGTAGCCAGTTTACCTCACACGAGTTTCGTAGGTTCTGTTTTGGCAATGGTATCAGGCATGTGACTACCTCTCCTTATTACCCACAGCCTTCTCATGCAGAGCGGTTCAACCGCAATCTTCGGTCTGCCCTTATTACTTTCCATGCTGAGAAGCAGAACACCTGGGATGAGAGTCTCTCTTGGCTCCAGCTTGCTTTCAATTCTTCCAAGCATGAGAGTCACAATGCCACTCCCTTCGAGATTCTACATGGCTACCCTCCTAACAACCCTTTGTCCAACTTGTGGAGGTTAGAGGATCTTCTACCTACGCCAGGTGCCACTGACGTAGTGTCCACGTGGCGGGCTGCTCGGCGCAACCTGCTACGTGCTAGAGAGAGAGTAAGGAGGAGGTATGATAAGGGTCGTACTCCTAACCCTTTTCAGGTTGGAGATCTGGTTCTTTGTCAGGCTCACCCGGTCAGTTCGGCCGCGGAACGAAGAGCTGCAAAGTTGTGCTATCGGTGGTCTGGTCCCCACCGCATCGACAGGTTTTTGTCACCGGTGACTGCTCTGCTGGTTGATCCCCAGTCAGGCAGGGTGTTCAGGAAAGCCCATGTGTCCCAGCTCAAGGCTTTCCGGGGAACGGTTGATCCAGGAGTTGGTGTTCCTGGGGGTTTCTTGGGGCAAAGAGATTGATCACCTCTGCGCCCTAGGTTGCTGTTCTTAGAGAGTCTCCTTCTCTCTTTTCTGGCCGGGCCTGACCGTCAGGGTAGTTCGCTCCCTGTTTGAAGGGTTTCCCCTCTTAGATTCTCTTGGGCGTCCTTGGAACACCACTCTTCAGAGGTCTTCTTCGTCTTCTGTTTGGTTCCCTGAGGTACCGAGTTTTCTCCCCTGCCTGGGTGTGTTGAGTTTTGCAGAGGGAGGTTGTACCGGGTCTTTTGACCGGTACATTTCGTTTTTTTCGTCGCTGTCTGCCGGGCTGCCTGAGATTCGCTTTTGCCCGGCGATTCGCGTACTTTGGTGGCCGTTGGCTCGGACTCGTTCGTTCCGTGTTCCAGCTTTCGTCGGTCCGGTTGGCCAGTTTTCTAGTGTTTTCTCTGCAGCTTTCGTCAAGTCATGGTTGCCGGCTGAGAGACTCCTAAACGTAAGTGCTCATTTGTAATTTCTAATATCTAATCACCCTTTTGGTGAAAATACTTTGTTTAAATGATAATAATAATCGGGGTTAGTTTTAATTTTCAGTGCATTGTTAAATTTGTGTTCTTTGTCTAGATGTTTCTCAGACTAGGTTAAAGCCAGGTGCTCAATGTTACAGTTTTACCAGTAATTGCTTTATTATATCTTGTTTTACGTTCAATTGTAGTTCTGTATAATGTTTATTGAGCCTTTTTTCAGTTGGAGTTACCGATTTACCATCTTCCTGTTAATTGACAATAACCTAGCCTATCTTTAGTTTGATTTTCATGTTATAACATATTGCCCCTGTATCCATAGCCTAGTTTTCAGTTTGTCATTTTAAGTCCATATACGTAATTAATTCTTTGGTAATTTGTTAAGTTGTAGTTTGTCTTAAATCGGTTTTCCAACATAATTTTTCATAGCCTAAAAATGGATCTTTTATTTTTCTAGTGTGCTAATCATGTATAATTTTGTCTGTTCTTGTTTTGTTTTGCCATTTCATGTTTATTAGTTGTTATGTGTATTATTTTTGTAAAAGGGTTTGGCTGTTCTATTTTTAATGGCTGTGTTTGACCTTGCAGTCCAGGGTCCTCGAGTGGGACATTTTCCCTCAGCCTGTCGTCCGGGGAAAGTTCAACCATCCACACTGCCAGCCTGGCCTGAGGACCATGTATAGAGGCCATTGGCGACCCTGCTGCCCCACCTACATCTTTGGGTATGAGTCTTCTGTCCTCAGGTCAGTGCTTTCCATCTTGTTTTCCCGGCGGCTGAGCTGGTGGTGGCTAATATGAAATAAAAAAAAAGAAAAAAAAAGTTTGTGGAACTATTTAATTGAGGCCTAGGCCTAAAAAACTGGACAGTGATTTTATGCAACACAGCCATTGGGGACATATTTTTTTTATTAAAGGAAAAAAAACTTCAAATACTAAGAACTTTTAATGTTAATATCTGTTGTTATTTAGTTTAATTAGTTTATTTTCTTGTTACCTTTGTTTAGATTTTTATATTTGTTAGGTCCCCATTGTTAAATCATGTTATTATTAATTTATATGTTTAAACCTAGTTATTGTTATTTTTTTTTTTTTTTTTTTTTTTTTTTTTTTTTAAGTGTATTAGGGGTGTTTTGAAGTGAATTTTTACTCGAACGGTACCGTTTTATTTTTTTTTTTAACTTGTTTAATTTTTTAAATTCTTCACCAAAAGGGGATTATTGTGCTTTGCTTAACTTCTAATTCGGAGCTGCCCAGGGATTCCGGCTTACTCCCTGGCCCCGGTGGAATCATGGGATGTGGGCTAAATTGCCGGTTTAAGTGTTGTGATCCAAAAGTTCTAAATTTTCACTTTATTTGGGCATTAAATTTATCTTACGTTTTGGGGGTCTCCGGCTAAACTGCAGATAGGCCATGTAATTGTTAATTGTTAATTCTGGTATTTGTAGAGTTTGTTGTTTTGCAGCTTTTGTATTATTTTCTTGTTAATTTAGTGTTCTTGTTATTTATTTAAGTGCCTATTGATATTGTGGCCTTCTGCCGGCCAGTTTTGCAGTTTTTGTTTTCTTGATAATAAATTTAGTTTGGCTCAGCTGCCGACTTTTATTTTGGACCCTCCAACTGCCACCCGTGATCCCATCGCTTGACTTGTTTTGAGCCATCCCCTTGACTTGTCTTAGTAAACACATAACTGTAAAGACATCACAGCTATTCTATGTACTCATAGCCCTTAACGGGATCAGCCAATCACCCTCTGTAAACACATAAACTGTAAAGACATCACAACTATCCTATGTACTTAGAGCCCTTAACGGGATCAGCCTATCACCCTATGTAAACATATAACTGTAAAGACATCACAACTATCCTATGTACTCATAGCCCTTAACGGGATCAGCCTATCACCCTATGAAAACACATAACTGTAAAGACATCACAGCTATTCTATGTACTCATAGCCCTTAACGGGATCAGCCTATCACCCTATGTAAACACATAAACTGTAGAGACATAACAACTATCCTATGTACTCATAGCCCTTAACGGGATCAGCCTATCACCTTATGTAAACACATAACTCTAAAGACATCACATCCATTCTATGTACTCATATCCCTTAATGTGATCAGCAAATTATCCTATGTAACCACAGAACTGTAAAGACATCACATCTGTCCTATGTACTCATAGCCCTTAATGGGATCATCAAATTATTCTATGTAACCACAGAACTGTAAAGACATCACATCCATTCTATGTACTCATATCCCTTAATGGGATCAGCAAATTATCCTATGTAACCACAGAACTGTAAAGCATCACAACCATTCAATGTACTCAAAGGACCTAATGGTAAATTCTTGGGGGTTGTACGTTGTACAACGTAAACTGAGATCTCTGGTTAGTTTTGAGTAACTTGAATCAGCCTCCAGCTGAAACCCTTTGTACTTTATGTTAAAGGGTAAGTACGTATTATACCGTTATTAGGAAACACTGACCCTTTGTCCAAAAGCTTGATTCTATAGACGTCTTTGAACAAAATGTTACCAATTTAGGATTTTTTTACAAGCTACAAATTGAGTTAAACAGGTATTTATTTCTTTTTAAGTTTTATGAAACACCAGATCCAGTCATTTTAGGTACAAAATAATAAAATGAAAAATATACAATTTTAGAATTTTAATGCAATCTTAACATAATAAATTGTCATCATATTGTAGTTGCAATATTCTTGTGAATTGCAATTAGTACCAAGAGACACGTGTAAGTGTAAAAGTGTAATTGTATGTGTTTTAAATTTATTAATGATTTTAGTTAGATATATATTTCATCAGAATTAGAAAAACATCAATACCTTTGTTTTTTATTTGAGATTGACGTTTCAATGTATAGCAATTATTTTACACTATCCTTTGCAGATTTTCTCACAAATTTCCATCTAAAGATAAAAGTGACACAATCTTCTGGCATTTTTAAATAAGGACACACTAAGAAATGAGCTAAATGGTGAAGTTCTTTTGCCAACTAGATTTGGAAATTTGATGCTTTGAAAGCCTCTGTTATTTCTTTTAAAATAATCAATAAAATACCAGGAACCTCGAACGGTTGAAAAATAACGTACCTAGCCTGACTTCTCTTCCTAAGGGATTTTAATTTGGTGGAAACATTCCTTCAAAATTTTCTTGAAATGAGTCTTTACCTTTAGCACGTAACTTTACAATTTTACACCCATTTCCAAAGCTCGTTATTTCCAGATCAACAACATTTTAACTAATGAGGAAGACCTGTCATTTAGGTTTTCATTCTCGAACTACGTTGATTTGGTTTAGTTTAGTCGGTGTTTCCGGTCTCTGCACCTTGTGGACTTTGGAGATTATACGTTGTTGGATATGTTGAATTATTTTACTCTACACCATTTAAAAATCTCTTTTCCGTATTTTTGTTGTTGTTGATAATATTAAATATTTCGTTCTTTGTATTATATGTTTTGTTATAATTTTATATATTTTTAATATTTTGTAAGAGAAAATGACTCTCTGAAATCCATCGTAATTTATAAGCATGTAGTCCTTTAAGGATTCCATACTTGGATATGGTTAGTATAAACGAAAAAAACTAGTCTAGTTGTGCATATTTATCTTAGTTATCTAACTTTGTGCATATTTTAAGGTGAATTTAAATTATATGAGTGTATGATAAGTATGGGTAAGTTGGTTATTAACTGAGTTTGACTTATGCTTAGAAAGAGCCTTTTATGAATAGCCAAATATCCAAGACAAATAAGGGACCTACAGCTTTACATGGAATATGAACCACGTAGTATTGGTTGATTTTCATCTGATTGACAAGTATGATACTCATTTATCTCCCCTACACAATATCTGGACACTGACTACACTCAACATGGACATTGCAGACTTCTCTAGTAGTGTCCACGTCGATGGCAACCAGTGATAGGAGACCATGTCAGTGTAAAGGGGACCGAACATAGAACTTATCACTTACAATCTCCACAACACTTTGTGTCCAAGTAGCTGGGTTACAGCAGTGCGCCACTAACGCCAATAATTTATTACTTTTGTGATGAAATTGTTATTACAATTAAAAAATCCTAATATTCTTTAATGTGTATTTTAAATTTAATATACTATCAGTTTAAACAAATATATTTAAATATTGACGATTTAAAGGTATTATGTAATCAATCGTTTATGGTAAGGATAAATGTTTTGGACGATTTCTTTGCTCAAAGATTCCATTGGTTTGTTATTTATACAGTACCAAGTATAAATGTTGGTGTATGATTTCAAAGGAATTTGTAGCAAAGGAAGTTAAAAAATTTAACGTCACTTATCACAAATTTAATGAAGTACAAAGTACGAATTCTACAGAGATAAGTTTTGGTAAAATATTTTAATATCCTAACCCTCACAAAAATATCAAGTGTTAAATGTTGTTTAATTGAATATATCACCATAATGTTAATAATTTTTTATTAATAATAATTTTATGTTGAATTATACTCACTTGTTAGCAATTTTTAATAAAACGACATTTTCAAATTTGCAATAAAACTTAGTTGTTATGTTAGAACAGCTTAATGAGCTTGAAGACTGACTATACTGTAGTTTTGTAAATAGCTTGAAGACTGACTGTTAATGAGCTTGAAGGCTGACTATACTGTAGTTTTGTAAATAGCTTGAACACTGATTGTTAATGAGCTTGAAGACCGACTATACTATAGTTTTGTAAATAACTTGAACACTGACTGTTAATGAGCTTGAAGGCTGACTATACTGTAGTTTTGTAAATAGCTTGAACACTGACTGTTAATGAGCTTGAAGGCTGACTATACTGTAGTTTTGTAAATAGCTTGAACACTGACTGTTAATGAGCTTGAAGACTGACTATACTGTAGTTTTGTAAATAGCTTGAACACTGACTGTTAATGAGCTTGAAGGCTGAATATACTGTAGTTTTGTAAATAGCTTGAACACTGACTGTTAACGAGCTTGAAGGCTGACTATACTGTAGTTTTGTAAATAGCTTGAAGACTGACTGTTAATGAGCTTGAAGACTGACTATACTGTAGTTTTGTAAATAGCTTGAACACTGATTGTTAATGAGCTTGAAGACCGACTATACTATAGTTTTGTAAATAGCTTGAACACTGACTGTTAATGAGCTTGAAGGCTGACTATACTGTAGTTTTGTAAATAGCTTGAACACTGACTGTTAATGAGCTTGAAGACTGACTATACTGTAGTTTTGTAAATAGCTTGAACACTGACTGTTAATGAGCTTGAAGGCTGAATATACTGTAGTTTTGTAAATAGCTTGAACACTGACTGTTAACGAGCTTGAAGGCTGACTATACTGTAGTTTTGTAAATAGCTTGAAGACTGACTGTTAATGAGCTTGAAGACTGACTATACTGTAGTTTTGTAAATAGCTTGAACACTGATTGTTAATGAGCTTGAAGACCGACTATACTATAGTTTTGTAAATAGCTTGAACACTGACTGTTAATGAGCTTGAAGGCTGACTATACTGTAGTTTTGTAAATAGCTTGAAGACTGACTGTTAATGAGCTTGAAGACTGACTATACTGTAGTTTTGTAAATAGCTTGAACACTGACTGTTAATGAGCTTGAAGGCTGAATATCCTGTAGTTTTGTAAATAGCTTGAACACTGACTGTTAATGAGCTTGAAGGCTGACTATACTGTAGTTTTGTAAATAGCTTGAACACTGACTGTTAACGAGCTTGAAGGCTGACTATACTGTAGTTTTGTAAATAGCTTGAAGACTGACTGTTAATGAGCTTGAAGACTGACTATACTGTAGTTTTGTAAATAGCTTGAACACTGACTGTTAATGAGCTTGAAGAATGACTATACTGTAGTTTTGTAAATAGCTTGAAGATAAGGCTATTAAGTGAGATATATCACTTATTCCTTGAAATGTCTTTATTTTTTGTGTCGACTGTGTGTAAATAACACAAGCTCTCTTATCCATCCATACACCTAGTGTATTGGTCCACTCATTCACCTTTACACGTATGGTGGATTGATTGTAATGATTATAGCTGTTAAGGGCGCACCTATACATATGCATTGGTGTTGGCTCACCTACCCACACATAATCGTGCGTTAACGGATCCAGAACAATTTATCAAATTTTATTTAGGACACTAAAATAGTAGTTTTTCTCATATAAACTCTCAGATTGTCCTAGGAGATTCTGAAATTGAATTATCATCTTCTACAGACGTTTTGGGATCGTTAGTGGACCCCACCCTAAAATACTATTATCATGTGGATAATGTGGGTGGCAAAGTGAGTGGAGGTATTTTTTTCTTGCGTAGACTATCGTATTTTACCAATAAAGATATCTATTGGCTGCTTACTTTGGTAGTATTTACCCGCATATTGTCTGTGGTCTACCAATTTTGTGGAGCTGAATCCGCAGGTACCCGTTATATTTTCTGTCTTCAGAAAAAGGCGATAAAAACCTTGCTTGGTCTCCGTGGGTCATAGTCATGCAGAGGCAGGTTTCGCTCAGCGACTCTGTTGACCTTTCCTTGTCTCTATATTTTTGAAACTGTGTCATTCTTGAAACGTAATATCCACCTTTATCCATCACAAACACTCTCCGTTTATAATCTAAGAATGTTAAACCGAATACCTATCCATTAGCATTTTCTTCTTTGACAAACTAGTTCACGGTTTCTCAATAACATTATTTAATAATTTACCATGAGAGCACAGTCTTTTTTTTAATATTTTTAAAATGCATTTAAAAGAATTTCTTATTAATGAGGAATACTATTCAGTTAGTAGTTTATTAGCAGATAAGGACTTAACCTAAGTGGATTGTTTTATCACTTGAATACTAATCATATACACCAGTTTTAACTGACTCTTATCATACAATATTACAATTTTTAATCGACAAAAAAAGAATTTCATTTGAATAGTTTTAGTCCACCCACCCACCTATGTACAGTGGTATTTGTTAAAGAGGAGAACCATGTTACCATGGTTTGAAAATAACAATAATGAGAAGAGAATGTTACTCAATTAGCATTAATTTATACACGTAAGCTGATTAAAATCCAAATAGCAGAAGATTACAATACTCTCAATTTATTCAAGCGCTCTCCTTCCTTTGTAGGATCCTTCTGCTTTCCTTTTCGTCAATTTATGCAGGTTATCTCCTTCCTTTTTACGCTGATCCTACTTTACTTTTTATCAATAACTGCTTTTTGGAAATACAGTTTTACTGGTTCATAACTTTCGGTTTTTAGATCAAACTGTTTCAAATACTTTTTTTTATTTGGATTTTTTGTCTTTCTTGCAACATCTGTAATCGTAGTTATGTTTGTATTACTATTATATTAAGTATATTAATAAACTTATTAGTTTCATTAATAAACACATGACAATCAAGGATAAAACTTTATAGCAACAAAATTATTAAAGAAACAAAATGATTTTACATGTATCCTTCTTAGTAATAAAGGTTATATATTTTTAATTACTTAAATAAGATTTATGTTATCTTTTTAGTTCAATTCGTGCTTCATTACCTTTTTACATTTATAATACAACAACATTGTTTAGTACATCATGGTGGCTGAAGTTAAACGTGGAGCTGTCAAAACTATATTGAAAGCTTTAAGTACTTGATTTGACACAAAGTAAATCTATTTTTTGGAACTTTTTTAGAACTAACAACTTTTTATAAAAAAACTTTATTTTGCTCTTTTTTTCCTTAAAATATCTTGTACTTCCTGAACCCTTTATAGGGAATAATTCTTGGACCTTTTTTTATTGAATTTATTTAGTGTTACTTTTCTTGATATAACATCAATGATCACTGAAAAAAATATCTAACCAACATATACCTCAAATATGGTAGATCTGGGGTAGTAAATTACTATACCACGGTCCTATCAGGAGGTATAATATTTTACCACCTGTTACACTATATGGAAAATAACTACTAAGACATGATTTACTAAAAGTAGATTTGTTTTACACAAAACATCAAGTAAAAATGTCTTATTTAGAAGTAAAAACTTCTGAACTATAATGAGTAAAAAGGTTGAAAACAAAACTTGCACATTCTAACATTGCACTGTTTACAATGCATATTGCTCTGTTTTTTGCTTTTCCTTTGTGGAGCAATGTGCACAATGTCGGTAGGTTCCAACAACCAACATCGGTAGGTTCCAACAACCGGAACATGCAACCCAACGGAAGCCATACAAATGTAGTTAGGAATTGCAGAGCGGCCATCTGGTCTAATCCATGTGTCGTTCCTAAGAAAAATTCAGGCCTCTTCATTGAGGAATAAGTTCCTATCAAACCATTGGCTAGTATAAATCTTTATTTCAGATGACTCATACCTTTTTTATTTGCCTATTCTTTCACAGATTTTTACAACATATAAAACTGTTTACTGTATATAGTGAAACGTATACTTTAAAAAATATCAGAATAATTTACAACTATTTTTTTAATCTTTAATTTCTCAAACGAAGGAAAATAATAACATTTTCTTCTTATCTTTAGTGAAATTTAATTGAAAATAAAATGAATATCTTCAACACAATAAAGATATACATTTCTTCTCAAAATATTTTATTTAATGGTTCATACGCAGATATTTAAAAAAAGTAGTATTTGTTATAACCTGATATTTCATGTTAAAAACTTTAAATATTTGTTATTAGAAGAGTGGAAGTTATAGCAATTCTGAAATTAAAAAATTTTTGAAATGTAACCAAAATACGCTTGAAAGATTCTCGAATAACCTGTCTTTTAATACACTATATTATCAATGTGAGTGAATTTCATTTTATTAAAATTAATCATTGTTTGGTTGAGGTTGTGTCATTTGACCTTTTTACGTGATTTTACATTTTTTTTGAAGCTATTATGCACTTATTTACATATTCCTTGATAGTAATATTTTATTTTGTTAGAAGTAAAGAGCATAACAATAACATTACAGTGAAGTTCAACAAGTTGGTCTACTGATAAATGGTTAAATATCCACTTTGTTAAAATGATCTGTAACAGTACATTTATTCAAGTTAATTAATTTTATTGGAGGTTAATAATTTAATTGACCTAACAATGTAAAACATACATATTTCCTCTCGTGGGCCTTAATAATTAAAACCATAAATATATCTTTCATATATATATATATATATATATATATATATATATATATATATATATATATATATATATATATATATATATATATATATATATACATTGTTAGGTCAATTAAATTATTAACCTCCAATAAAATTAATTAACTTGAATAAATGTACTGTTACAGATCATTTTAACAAAGTGGATATTTAACCATTTATCAGTAGACCAACTTGTTGAACTTCACTGTAATGTTATTGTTATGCTCTTTACTTCTAACAAAATAAAATATTACTATCAAGGAATATGTAAATAAGTGCATAATAGCTTCAAAGAAAATGTTAAATCACGTAAAAAGGTCAAATGACACAACCTCAATCAAACAATGATTAATTTTAATAAAATGAAATTCACTCACATTCATAATATAGTGTATTAAAAGACAGGTTATTCGAGAATCTTTCAAGCGTATTTTGGTTACATTTCAAAAATGTTTTAATTTCAGAATTGCTATAACTTCCACTCTTCTAATAACAAATATTTAAAGTTTTTAACATGAAATATCAGGTTATAACAAATACTACTTTTTTTAATTATCTGCCTATGAACCATTAAATAAAATATTTTGAGAAGAAAATAT
>JAQJVL010006763.1:0-27286 GCA_035578905.1 Stictocephala bisonia | reverse complement strand
TTATTTAACCTAATTAAATTCAGTTTCTGTGTTTAGTAAACATATTAAAATTTGTATTAAAAACACTTTTTGTGCAGTTTTAGTCCAGTTTGTTAGAAATAAATCGGTGTTACAATGAGGTCATTCCAGAAGTGCGAGTTGCTCAGATAAGTGTAGATATAAGTCTTTTGTAAAAATGTTACCAACAATTACTTTTTAGTTATTTAATCAAAGCTAAAATTTCATGTCATAACAATATTTGTCAGAAAATGAAATAGAGTAAATTTCAAATGAATGTTAATAAAATGATGTTATAGAGTAAATCTTGATTTCTTGTATTATACAGCTCCACCGAATTACCCATATTAAAAACCTGAGAAAGAATTATATAAAGTTAAAGAATTTTAATTTAATGAATATTTTGATTAAATTAATTGAGAAAATGTAATTAATGTAACATCACATAGGTGTGAAAGGTTACGGTTTGGAGCCCTAAGTGGCGACAATTCATTTAAGAGTAATACTTTTAATTTAATAAATTGTTATCAATTTAATTAAATAATTTAAATCAATGTAACAACCTCATTAGAGAGGGCATACTTTACATTAGATAAGTTATAATGTTTTATTGTGCTAGTTAAGGTAAATAAGCTTGTCAATATTTTTCCAACATTACCATGACTGATATATTTAGTTTCAATCAATTTGAGCTCTATTATATAAAAGATTTTCTATCATAACAAGACTATGGTTTCATCTCGTACAGGTCGAAATGTTTTTAATTTATTTCAAGAGGTATTTCAATGCTAAAAATTATGTCGGTCAAATTATTTATGTCGGTCATATTACAAATTTTAAAGATTAATTGTTTCTGAATTTATTATGAAATAGCAACATAATATCCATAATGAAACTCAAGCTAAGAGCATTTGTTATAATCTTTCCGGAAGGAAGTTACCAGACAAAGGAGACAGAAGTAAAGTACGCCAGCAAGCAACATTCATGGTTCGTTACACTTTACTAGATTTAATGTTGCAAGATTCTTCCGGAAGGAAGTTACCAGACAAAGGAGACAGAAGTAAAGTACGTCAGCAAGCAACATTCACGGTTCGTTACACTTTACTAGATTTAATGTTGCAAGATTCTTCCGGAAGGAAGTTACCAGACAAAGGAGACAGAAGTAAAGTACCTCAGCAAGCAACATTCACGGTTCGTTACTCCTTACTAGCTTTAATGTTGCAAGATTCTTCCGGAAGGAAGTTACCAGACAAAGGAGACAGAAGTAAAGTACGCCAGCAAGCAACATTCATGGTTCGTTACACTTTACTAGATTTAATGTTGCAATATTCTTCCGGAAGGAAGTTACCAGACAATAGAGACAGAAGTAAAGTACGCCAGCAAGCAACATTCACGGTTCGTTACTCCTTACTAGCTTTAATGTTGCAAGATTCTTCCGGAAGGAAGTTACCAGACAAAGGAGACACAAGTAAAGTACGTCAGCAAGCAACATTCACTGTTCGTTACACCTTACTAGCCTTAATGTTGCAAGATTCTTCCGGAAGGAAGTTACCAGACAAAGGAGACAGAAGTAAAGTACGCCAGCAAGCAACATTCACGGTTCGTTACTCCTCACTAGCTTTAATGTTGCAAGATTCTTCCGGAAGGAAGTTACCAGACTAAGGAGACAGAATTAAAGTAATCACGGTTCGTTACTCCTCACTAGCTTTAATGTTGCAAGATCTTCGCGGAACTAAGTTACCAGACAAAGGAGACAGAAAATACAGGGAACTATTGTATAACTATTTAACTGACAGAAAAACCCTTTGCTCAATAACCATATTATCTTAAAGTAAAAACCTCAAAATGCGTATAAAATAAACCCACTATGTAAAGTCATTCCTCCCCCCTCCAGACATTTCGCCGGGGAGCTGAGCCAGCCATGAAGTGGAAGCCATCAGAAGGGGGACATTAGCATCGTTATCTCTCCACCCGATTGGTTCGAGTTATCAACAACTCTAAGAAGAGCAGAGCTGGAGTGAATAAGGCGTGGTTTTTGAACACAAGAATTTACAAAAGAATGGTCCTTTTAGAAATAATTACATTAATATGGGTCAGGGAATACTTTACACGAATGCTATTATGAATTACTGAATCTTGATATATTTTCTCCAATTCAGATATAGTATTTATATTAAATGGGCCTACTGACGTTTGTATACAATTGTTAATAGCATAATGTTTAAGACGCCGATCTTAAAGAAATGGGTGAATGAGTGTTATAAGCGTAAAAAAAGTGTTGTCATTGTTACTAACGAAGGCCGACTGTTCCTTAGAAAGAGCCTATTTTATTAATAACCCAATAGCCAGAAGAACTAATGGACCTACAAATTTACGTGGAATCCAAACCAAGTAATTTTGGGCTAATTTTCAGCTAAATGACAAGTTTGGTATTTGCTTATTGCTTACTTAAATTGATTTTTCATATTTCCTGTACAAGAACTTGAACTTAACTTGAACTTAACAATAAATGAAGTTATTGAATACTACGAAAAGAACACTTTTTAAAAGTGTTTACTTTAATTTTTAAACAGTAACTATACATTAAATACTAACCTTTTTGCTGTAATCTGCAACATTACAGCAAAAAGGTTGCAACATTACATGGAAGTGATGGGGTGTATTAAAGTAATTTTATTATGCTGTTTTTAAATAAATATTTTACCCTATTTCTACAGTTTAAGCTTTGTGAAACAAACTATAAATACTACTTAGTTCAAACTATGTACAATAATAAGTCAAATTTAATCTCATTATGACGAGCTTGTGGAAATAAAGTTAGTTGTGAAACAGTTCCTGTATTTGCAAGTGGTTTGAGGTTTCGTCCAGTCGCTGGGGACACTACACCACAGAGCTCAGTGTTAGGTTTAATGAGGTTAAACAACTTCTTAAAGTAGAGTATATAACTAGATAGTGGTCCATAGAAATAATTTATCTAATTAGTAGCTTGTAATGTATAATTTTATAGACCTAAATATTTGCATTGAGGGGTTAACTTAATTAAAACGTTGGTAACTGACTTATTTGTTTAATGAAACTAAATAGTGAAAAATAAACGATTTTTTACGTAATTTGTTTATATTTAAATGTAAGAATAATAATTGAACTGTTAAGAATTACTCAGTTATATTTGCTTCATAAAGCATAAATTTTAAGGTTTAAAAATAATAGCTTGAAAAATAATTTAATACTCACAGTTTGCAACTCTATATCATCGTTTAATTTAGTTTTACAACCTCTTTCCCCTGTATTAATAAAATATGAATTAATAAAATGATTAATACTTTTTATTATGTTCTAAATCATTAAACAACCATTTTTAGACATTAAAATAATTATTATAAATCAGTGTAGGCCTTCTGTAACCAAAATTGATCTTTTATGATACTTCATATATAAAATCGTGTAAACCACCGAGAGAAAACTTTGGGTATTTACCATGTTTATACAAGGTAAATCTTTCTAAACATCTCGTACTGAGACTTCAAAAATCTTTAGATGAAAAAAATAAAAATAAAACCACTAACAATTTTTACCATTTAAAGTATTCTTTAACTTCATTACAACTGAATCCTCAAACTCCTTGAATCAAGGTAGATAAGTCACCAAGTAAAAAAAGTAAATAATATCTTTATTAGTTAAAATAAAATGCAAAATTCGTGGAAAACGTCGTTTAAAAGCACTATAATGTATATAAACACTATACAGTAAATATATTTCAATAAAGCATACAAGAAAACAATGTTGAAATTGAGAAATTTTAAAAATAAGTCCATCAATAATCTAATAAACTTATTTTAAACGATTTTTGTCTTATTATATAGAAATAATTATCATGTGTATATGTAAATAGTGTATTATGTAACAATATGTAATTATATAGTTACATAATAATGTTGATCCCAGATATTCTCTTACATAATAGCACACATATGAATGTTTTAAATTGTGCTTGAAGCTATTTCAGCTAATTATATTTTAATGGATTGATGTAGGTTATTGAAAACATGGTAACAAAATAATTTTTTGTAGACAAATTTTTATATTATTGAAAATATAGGATTGATGCATTGCAAACAGACTTTCATTGATACTGGATTCATTATTAATATTTTTGTAGTATGACATCTGCCTTGGTTTACATAGGATTGCTTTGCGTATTCTCCGAGCATGTAATAAGAAGTATATCGTTATGTTTTACGGTTAAACTGAAATACTGTTGAGTTGCAGTAATTATACCACTTTAAATAGAAACTTTACATACACTTAAATGAACAAACTGTCATCATATTTTTTACACTTCTCATATAAAGGAAATTCAACCGAATCTGACTTTTAAAGAAGTTTTTTTTACTTTTTAAACTGTTCAATCACTAAAACATTTACCTAACAGTACGTTATAAGATATTTAAACTCAAACATTCATAACATGTAATAAAGGCCCCCTCCGTAAAGCCAGTACTGTGCGAACGGCATCCTTTGGATGTTATATGGCGGTATGGTTTAGTACAGCAACCCTTCAGCTAACGAGACGATTCAAATCTTCATCCTGGACTATGGTTTTCATAATCAGTAATTTAAAAAAAAAAATACATAACATCTACCAACTCTTAGAAAATATACATTTAACAATTGGTTTCCGGGAATTTCAGGATAAATTAAATTATGTAATTCATTTCAAGTTGAACTTGATAAAATTAATTCGAAATCAAACAGTGTTTTCAAAGCAAAGGAAAGGGTGGATATTTAATTGCTCAAAAACTATTAAAAGTTTAATTACTTTAATATCACAAGAGAAATACTCTGTTGCTGTTGATTTAACCAAGCTTTGAATACCATTTAGTCTTATATCACTTAAACAAAACTTGATTTTTACTGTTTCAGGTATTTCTTAAATCCTTCAATTTACATTTTTTCCTCACTGGAATGCTTTTCATGGTTAGTTTATGGTAGAGGTCCAAAACCTTCTTAATAAGAATAACTATTATTTTTAGATTGATTAGTTCATTTTTGTATAAAAAAGAATACATTTTTGAAATTATATTTTAAAATTATTTTAAAACTAAAATGAAAATGTAATAACTTTGGTAAAGATATTATAACAAAAAATGACAAAAAACGATACACTGACATTTCAGTAACATCATACAAACAATAAAAATTCTGGATTAATACACAGACGTTATTTCTTCTGGAATGAATATAGACTTTCCACTGTATTGTAAACTGGACTATTGTATACATTTATTTCATATTTAAGTAAACTCATACTTTAAGGGAGGTATATTGACAGTCTACCCAACTTGGCTCTGTCACAAAATACCGGACAAGTAGTCTATAACGCTAAACACTTTAGAATCTCAACATAGAATCTCAATATTGATTATGTTCAATACAGGGTACAATAATACTTGGTGCTATTTTTACTAGCCAATATTGACGATAATATATTCTCATTCTACGTAAAACGTGTATTCTACTTTAATGATAATTAAAATAATGGAATTAAGGGTAGGTAGTTAGGTTGTGAGGGCAGATAGTGGAATTTGACCTAAAGTATCGGCAAGTAGAGGTTATGTAATTCAAACCACTCTTACCAAATTTTTTTGGACATCCCTATAATTTTATTTTTCTTACATTAGTTATGATATTTTACTGTGCTAGCTAAGGTAAATAAGCTTGTCAATATTTTTCCAACATTACCATGACTGATAAATTTAGTTTCAATCAATTTGAGCTCTATTATATGTAAGATTTTCCGTCATAATAAGACTATGGTTTCATCTCGTACAGATCGAAATGTTTTAAATTTATTTCAACAGACATTTCAATTTTAAAAATGAATTATGTTCTTTATGTCGGTCATATAACAAGTTTTTAAGACTAATAGTTTCTGAATTTATTATGAAACAGCTACATAATATCCATAATGCAACTCAAGCTAAGAGCATTTGTTATAATCTTTCCGGAAGGAAGTTACCAGACAAAAGAGACAGAAGTAAAGTACGCCAGCAAGCAGCATTCACGGTTCGTTACTCCTTACTAGCTCAAATGTTGCAAGATCCTTCCGGAAGGAAGCTACCAGACAAAGGAGACAGAAGTAAAGTACGCCAGCAAGCAAAATTCACGGTTCTTTACACCTTACTTGCTTTAATGTTGCAACATCCTTCTGGAAGGAAGTTACCAGACAAAGGAGACAGAAGTAAAGTACGCCAGCAAGCAACATTCATGGTTCTTTACACCTTACTAGCTTTAATGTTGCAAGATTCTTCCGGAAGGAAGTTACCAGACAAAGGAAACAGAAGTAAAGTACGCCAGCAAGCAACATTCACGGTTCGTTATTCCTTACTAGCTTTAACGTTGCAAGATTCTTCCGGAAGGAAGTTACCAGACAAAGGAAACAGAAGTAAAGTACGTCAGCAAGCAACATTCACGGTTCGTTACTCCTCACTAGCTTTAATATTGCAAGATTCTTCCGGAAGGAAGTTACCAGACAAGGAGACAGAAGTAAAGTATGCCAGCAAGCAACATTCACGGTTCGTTACTCCTTACTAGCTTTAATGTTGCAAGATCTTCCCGGAAGGAAGTTACCAGACAAAAGAGACAGAAGTAAAGTACGCCAGCAAGCAACATTCACGGTTCTTTACTCCTCACTAGCTTTAATGTTGTAAGATTCTTCCGGAAGGAAGTTACCAGACAAAGGAACAGAAGTAAAATACGCCAGCAAGCAACATTCATGGTTCGTTACACCTCACTTGCTTTAATGTTGCAATATCCTTCCGGAAGGAAGTTACCAGACAAAAGAGACAGAAGTAAAGTACGCCAGCAAGCAACATTCACGGTTCGTTACTCCTTACTAGCTTTAATGTTACAAGATCTTCCCGGAAGGAAGTTACCAGACAAAAGAGACAGAAGTAAAGTACGCTAGCAAGCAACATTCACGGTTCGTTACTCCTTACTAGCTTTAATGTTGCAAGATCTTCCCGGAAGGAAGTTACCAGACAAAAGAGACAGAAGTAAAGTACGCCAGCAAGCAACATTCACGGTTCTTTACTCCTCACTAGCTTTAATGTTGTAAGATTCTTCCGGAAGGAAGTTACCAGACAAAGGAACAGAAGTAAAATACGCCAGCAAGCAACATTCATGGTTCGTTACACCTCACTTGCTTTAATGTTGCAATATCCTTCCGGAAGGAAGTTACCAGACAAAAGAGACAGAAGTAAAGTACGCCAGCAAGCAACATTCACGGTTCGTTACTCCTTACTAGCTTTAATGTTACAAGATCTTCCCGGAAGGAAGTTACCAGACAAAAGAGACAGAAGTAAAGTACGCTAGCAAGCAACATTCACGGTTCGTTACTCCTTACTAGCTTTAATGTTACAAGATCTTCCCGGAAGGAAGTTACCAGACAAAAGAGACAGAAGTAAAGTACGCTAGCAAGCAACATTCACGGTTCGTTACTCCTTACTAGCTTTAATGTTGCAAGATCCTTCCGGAAGGAAGTTACCAGACAAAAGAGACAGAAGTAAAGTACGCTAGCAAGCAACATTCACGGTTCATTACTCCTCACTTGCTTTAATGTTGCAATATCCTTCCGGAAGGAAGTTACCAGACAAAAGAGACAGAAGTAAAGTACGCTAGCAAGCAACATTCACGGTTCGTTACTCCTTACTAGCTTTAAAAGGTGTTCCAAAACTTCCCTCTCTTATAGTTATAATTAATAACTTTAACTTTTTAATTATTTCATTACTTTTTAATAGCTGTATCATTTTATTCAGACTAATACTTTTGCTTTCTAATGCCTTATAATTAATATGACAAAAATTGAAACTTGTAATTTATGTACTATAAATAGATAATGTCTTGATAAGCATATTAAGTTTTGGTCGAGATACATAACAAGTCTAAGTCACACAATATATGTTGCATTTATTATAAGATAAGGGCAACATTTTCAAAATATTATGGTGGTCGAGTTTAGAATATGTTATGTTGAAGTATTATTAATGCTTGAAAACATTTCAAAAATATATTTTATTTAATTCAATTTACTCAATATCACATTCAAGATACTTGAAAATGACTAAAATGTCTGAACATGTTGTGTTTTGCTGTTACCTTAGCCATGAATATCGAACACATTATAAGTAAAGGAACAAACATAATTGTTACCTTATTATTCTTTATGCATTCTCTTGACATTAAAGTACGGGACAATCGTTCAGTCATACCTTGAACAATACAACTTATTAATGGGCTTACAATAGTTAACAATGTAGCTCACATAAACGTGTTTGTACAGTTAGTTTTGAAACAAACCCTTTTATTTACAGGTGATTTGCGGCTTCATTCCGGTCAATGGGGAAACTTTGCCACTCAGTTTAGTGTGTGGTCTCACTAAGCGCAAAACACCTCTTGAAAGAGAGTTTGCCACCGACATATGGTCTGGACTGAAAGTTAATCACCATATTTGTGATTGCTATACCAAATCATGGAATGAAAACAATTGTTTGTTGTATATTTATTAACAAATTGGTTACGACAGAAATTAGTTCTATAAATAATTGAATGTCGTAATTGAAAGAATCGTGGTGTAGACTCAATTTAACTGCCATGCACTTTATCAGTTATTAAACAATGTAACGGCCTATATTTATAAAAATATGAGTACCATGACTTTTTTGAAACAGTATTCAAGTTTGCCTTCATTATGGCTTTTTGTGCTGAAAGGTCTAAGAATATTGAATTAACAACATATTAAATAAACGGGTTTCTTTGTTGGATTCAATATTAATGTTTAATAAGAACATTCTTTAGGACAATTAAGATATAAACCCTAAAATAAATGTTTAATACAATAAATTAACTGGATGGTAAAAATATGGTCAAAACATGTGATTAAATGGTAGTTGATATATAACTAAAGGATTTTCCTGTCCTCATTATTGGGAATCAGTAAAACAAAATAATCCTGTTGAGCTGACCACCGACATTGTTACCGTACTTGAAGAGACATTCTAAATTTTGACGACATGTGGAAACATGACTGAATTACATTTTATTCTCTTTGATAGGATTGAAAACAAGGTATTTTGACAATCAGAATGATTTATAACTTTAAAAAAATCAATATTTTATTTATTAAGCTATAATTTTCTGCTGTTTATTTTATAATGTAACCATTACTAGGTTACAACAATTCCTTAATAATGTTTAAATGATTTGATAATTTTAAAAACAGTCATTAAGGTTTCTCAGAATTTTATAAACCGTACGTATTTTCACATTTAATTTGGTATTTTACTTTTAATTTTTTACTTTTAGATATTGCTAATAAACGATATAATCTGGTCCATTGGATTAACTGGACCTTTTCCAATTACTTTGATTGAAATAGAGGTGGTTCAAAATCCCTATTTGACTTTCTTTAATAGAATTGTGAAATAAACAAGAACAAGAATCATTGGATAGACAACGTCCATGCAGCGAAACCCCGTTTTTCAAAAAGTTGGTATTTTAATTTTTTAGAGGTTAGATCAGTTAAGAATATTAATTACTAAACCTATATTAAGAAACCTTTATTATTGGAAGGAGTAGCTTGTGTGTATTATGAAGAAAAAGTTAAAAAAGATTTGAACTAATTTAATCTGACTTTTAAATTAAACGAACGAGTCATCATAATCTCATTAACAAAAAAGTCGTGTCTTTAACTCTCAACTTTAACCTTAATCCACAAACATATCGAGTCCCTTTGACAGCGTAAGCAATTACAGTTAAAGAATGCTAATGCAGAGCCTTAACATTATATAAGCCAAAAGTAAGACAAATTTTAACACCTGAAAGAAAGATGTCCTAAAAAAGTATTAGTTTAAGTAAAAAATAAGGTACTATGATATAGCCACAGAGAAAAAGATACAATTTCGCTTTCTGTAGCCGTAGGAAGCCCCTCGGTGATAGTTATAGGTAGTGTAAAACTGATGTACTTTTTTATACATGTATAGTAATGATTTAATAATCTGTAGGATCAATTTACGTTAGTTAATGCTTGTGTATTTAGGGACTGACAAGGTGCTGGCCCTGTCGTCGCATAACAAAGTGGAGAAATACCTACTCGAAATTCATTTAGCACACTATTGGATGCGACCAATGTTTCTTTCTTCTCTGTTATGTAACTAACCATCCACGTTTACTTAAACCAAGGAACTAAAAAAAGCACCCAGGAAAAAGTTATTGCTGTTTTTGTTTAACAGATCATATTTAATATGATGTCATCTAGACTATAAGATTTTTCACATTTAAGGAGAAAATGGAATATTGGTTTCATTATTTTAGTTTTACTGTCATTATAATGATACAATGATATAATGATGATTAATACAGTTATTGAACGTACCTGCATAGTTAACTGAAGATGTATAGACTGATTATTCCCTGAATAAAGTATAATATTTATATAGCATCTTCATAAAAGTAAATCGTAACGAAAATAAATTAAACCATAGTTGTGTATTTTGTACACAATTCCATGATTTAGATCTTTCAGCACTGGTGAAGTAAATAATATCCAACTAACCATATTTTATCCTGCAACTATAGAAATTTTTTTTAGTTTTCACGTTTTAAGCTATATCTAAGTTATAATGTATTCAGTTGACAAACTGAAAAAGGACGTAACTTGATATTTAGATTTTAATTTAAAGGTCTATTTAAGATAAGTGAAATAAATAACAACCAGGTACCCTGAAAAATGACCTTTGACTTTTAAAATGTGTTTAATGATTTATAAAACTCATAACATTATTTTATTATGTACATGCAAAGAATGATAAAAAAGTACATCTGCTTTCATAGCAATATATTTTGAATTACTTTACACAGTATACAGTTTGTTTTAAAATATGTTTTTTATCAGATTTAGCCAGCTATAATCACTTCCTTCTTGAATGTTTCCGGTCTGAGGATGGTAAACAAAAGCGGTCAACATAATATATTTACCATTCTTTTACTTAAATCTTAATAAAGGTTGTATTGAATGACGGTCAATTTTTTCTTTACATTACATCTGATCTTATATTTAAGATGTAAGATGTGCTTAAGTTGTTTGTTTGATATAACAAAAACACTTAACAAAGTGGGTGCGTTGTTACATTGACTCCATACTTTCTTTGCAATGTTGTGGTTGTACCTATCAATGTTGTTATACAGAATGTTGAAATGTTCTAGGGTTTGGATCGATTCTTCACAAGGAAATTTTGGTCCATATTTACAAAAAAAGGAAAATGTTAATAATATCACCTTAATATGCTTAAGATTGCAAATTTCCAATTTCCTCTCCACTCTTATAGTAACCGTGTGATTATACCACTTTAAATCATATTGTAGTTCGCTAATAACGAATTGTCCAAGAACAACACTACATAGCTTACAATGAACCTAGGCTGTGAGATTTAGAGGTTTAAATTCTGTTGGAGTGAATGTAACACAAAAGGAGACAAAAGTCAGTACCAGCAAGCGGCGTTCCGGTTCGTTACTCCCCACTATCTCCAGTATAATGCCATTTTATCACCGTTATTTCTGAGGAATTCATAACTCTGCACGCTTATTTGTGAATATTATATATTCCTGTATTTTTGCTATGCAATTACCTGTTGTGTTCTTATTATGTGACAATTAAGACGATTTTTCGCACTGTTTTCGACAATGTCAGTGAGTAGGCCTGTCAATTCATACAAAAGTAACGAAATCGTATAAAACTTTTAAATCTTAAACATCATGTATGAATGATACAGATAAACATTTATCATGACCCACGCTCAAAACGGACAATATGAATTGTCAACAAGGTAACTAATAATTCATATGTTCCGCATTGACAATAAATTTGAATTGTGGTAATGTGCAAAGTGTCTTAAATAAACACATAAATATATAAAGTGGTACAAGCTTCTAAATTCGGTTTTAGCAATTTGTTAAGAGTAACTTCACTTAAATTGGTTGGAAAAGAGCCTTTGTAATAGTTATTTTAGTATATAATTTCAGAAAAAGTAAACATTGCACTATCAACGTAACTACTGTTCAACAGATACAATATATAAGTGATTTCTATGACCAAAAATTCTGAAGTTTTGTCCTGTGAAATAAATGTTAATTACTTATGCGTTATATAAATATGAGATATTCTGCAAAGGGCAGCCCCCACAGAACAAATGTAAATTTAAACCGAGTGCGAGCATGGTGTTTTTGGAAGATGTTACAACAACTGCGTTTTATAAATATGAGATATTCTGCAAAGGGCAGCCCCCACCGAAAAAATGTAAATTTAAACCGATAGCGAGCGTGGTGTTTTTTGGAAGATGTTACAACAACTGCGTTTTATAAATATGAGATATTCTGCAAAGGGCAGCCCCCACAAAAAAAATGTAAATTTAAACCGATAGCGAGCGTGGTGTTTTTTGGAAGATGTTACAACAACTGCGTTTTATAAATATGAGATATTCTGCAAAGGGCAGCCCCCACAGAAAAAATGTAAATTTAAACCGAGTGGAGGATGGTGTTTTTGGAAGATGTTACAACAACTTTTTGTCTGTAGTTTCTAAATAATTTGTTTTAATTATGCTGTTTTTATATCCCATAATTTCATCAAATTTATCCCATGTATGGCCATTTTATATCCACGAGGTTTTCTTTGTTCATTAGATGCATATTTTTATACTGTTGCAGTGCAGAATAAACAAATTGCAAACAATAAAACAGACGTATAACTTTTGCAAGTTCCCAAACGACTATACGTCTGTAAAGGTAGCTATCAACAACATAATTATATGTGCAAGGGTAAACTAATCGGTTTAAGACTATACTTTCCCTTACCTAAAGGTACTAATATCTCTAGACCAAGTAGGTGGAATACCCGCTTAAAATGTACGGCAGTCTAGATCTAAAATGTAACATTATTCTAGATAATGCATTGATGTAGTGTTGCAGGTAAACGCAGACTTTCTAAGCTTTTAAATCCACCTCAGACAATATGACATTTAATGTTTACATTTTCTTTACACCTGTATACAATCTATTGGTAAACTACGTGTAACGGTACGTGAACCATGTGTTTTCAGCACTTTAAAAATATATGAGCTTCAATATAGTAATTCTATCTGTAAAAGTAGTTATATATATATATATATATATATATATATATGTATGTATGTATGTATGTATTATTTATATACATAATGATATTAGTTTGATAACTAGTAAATTGTTTTTATTTATTTAGTTAATAATGTGATATTTTTAAAGCTTCTAACAATAATTTTGAATTTGTACTTTATTCAGAAAATATGGTTGTAAATAGTTTTCATTAATCTCTTACAATTTATGGTATGTATATAGCTTTATGATGTACGGTAGTTCTTTTTTTTCATGTTCAACTAAAAATTTCATAGAAATTATATGTTTGAATTGTTGTTACTAATACATTTGTGTCATAGTAAATTAAGTTTTAATTGGCACTTTATACGTGTTTTTAAAATTAAAAAAAGAGTGAACTCTCCAAAAATATTCTTTTATTTATAAATTGTATCAATTTTGTATTTCATAGCACTTACTTAATAGTTCGTAAAACACTACCATAGCCTGTGTTATAGTTTGCACATAAAGTTGAAAGTTGAGGTTTGTCTTATTTTACCAGGTGAAGTTAGGGCTAAGAAGCTCTCTAACTTAACCAGGGGACCAAAGACTACCAGTGGCCGGGCAGGCAGGCTGCGTGCAAGGACGGGATCGCTCAGACGTCACCCAACCAAGGGATAGCCACGCTCAATGTTGCATGACTCTATTATCTTGTGATAACGTTGGAACCCTCCGGTCAAGGTCACTGGCCAAAAGTGTAAAAAGCTAGATAAAGATAAACTATATCACCTCACTATATTGGTGAAGTAGAAATCTCTTGTATTAGATCATATATCACCAACACCTGAGTAGTGTAGTTATAAAATGGGTGAATGGAGGATTTTGAAATGTGACCTCCTTGTGACACTAGAATGACCACATTGTTCAAATCTCCAACTGACCTAACGGTCGTTGAATAAAGTATACTAAAGGATCATTTAGCCTAATGTCTGGGTGTTTTTCTGTTGTTAATTGTTTAATCAGGTGGTGTTAATGATGTAACAAATAATACTGAGGATTTAAAAAAAAAGAAAATAACTCTCAGTTATATAATATATCACATTAAGTTAAAATTAATTGTAGTGTTAAACACTATTAGAGAGTAATTAGAAAATATCGTAGTAAAATATGCACAAAAAGTGAGAAAAACGGTCATAATTTGAAATAGTAGTCCAGAGTATGACACTTAAGTAAGCCCTGCCCTAAGTGTCAACTACTCCCCATTGTCACGCAAACCTCGGTGAACATGACATCTCACGTGGACTTAGTAATTTAGGTTGATGAATTGGCAATACTTAGAAATATGGAAAGTAAACCAACCGTAGCCTTCATTGTGTGTTAGTTAGTTAGTTCAAGAACACTGACGTGACTGCTTCTAAGTCAAGTACTGACTAACTATAGCCAATATTATTGGCTATAGCTATTTTATGGTCCTTGAACAATCGGTAGTTTCACTATACTTCCACGCTAGACACATTTTCTGTTTGTAGTAGGGTCTATTTTTAAATAAATATTCGTTGAGATATTTTAATTTCACGCTTAAAGTTTCTTGTTTGTAAATGGCAAATAAATATTTATAATCGAAAAACGTCATTCACCTATAAGAACTTGAAGTTTGTTGGAAAAATATCATTTTCGTTGAGATGTACCTAATTAACAGACTTATTCTTTGTGAACTACCAAATCCCTGCCAACTAGTAATACACATGTTAATTAACTACGTTATTATTGTTATTAAGAGTAGGCCCTATATGATAGTATAACATTTTTAAAATTAGGGATTCCATCTGTACAAATTTCTTCCGCATCAATTTTGTGCTTACAGCTTTCGTATTTAGAAAGGCAGTTGTACTCAAGTATTGTTTTACATCTACTTCTTATCGACGTAGAAAAATGGGTGGACTTAGAAACACACAATATCTATAACTTGTCACCGTCCACGATGACATCTCTGCCCCACGGTCACCACTCAACGGCTCCTCCGTTCAGTTCCTTAACATTGTAAAACACACCCCATGACTTCAGACGAGGGGAAGGACCAATTCTGACTCACTATTATCCTTAGAGGGTATATATTGTTCTTAATTCGTTTAATATAAAAGGTCACAATGAGATAACGGATGGATTTATCTTACTAATAATAATAAAAAAAAAATAAAAAATAATAATAATAATAAGTGCGATTCTTTCATTATTAAATGGGACATAATGAATTTAACAATCCTTAGGGTTATGTTGAGAAGTTTAAAAATTTGGATCACATAGTCAAAGAGCGTATATTGTGTTCTTAAGCTGGAGTATGGCCTCATTTTAATGATTGTTATATATATTAATGACTGGTATTTGGAAAGCCGGTGGACGAGCGGTCTAAGACGTCAAGGCTTTCAGCTAGAGATAGCACAGGTTCAAGTATAGGCATTGCCAGCCTTGCGTCGTAAAAATGAAATTTTAGTCATAAAACCAGTCACTTATGTTAAAGTTGTAATGTTAACAGTTTTACTTGAATGAATAGAAAATTAAAAAACGTTCTGGAACGCCTAATACATTGATAGATTTCACAAGGAGATACCAGCCGACCAACTACACTCTTAACCACGGAATCTCGAGACTTCTGAGAACCAGCGAAGACGTCTACTCTCGGCTAGATTTCTTTGGACCATCGCCAGAATCATTCAAGCGAGATATCCAGAGGCTACTCTTCTGAAGCTCCTTGCCCATAGTGTTTGTGTTAGCAGTGTTGTGTTTCTTGGTGGCGCCTCTGGAGGGTCATAACCACATTGTCGGGAGGGGGAAGTATATTGTCTCGTTCTGTCTGTTACCTGTTACTTTATCTTGTTATATGATAATTACTGTGTCATAGCATATCATATTTTTATTTTTACTGTAGTTTATTGTTGTTACCATATATTATTGTTACCATCTATCGTAGTATATTGTTACTTGATATTATTGTTGTTGTTTCTTTTACCGTAGTTTATTGCTATTACCTTCTATAATCATCATTTATATATCCTTGTTATCTAATTCTAAATCTATTTATCAACGTACATATTTACATACATAATCAATCAATATAACTAAAAGACTGTTGGTCTTTTAAATGTTCATTGCACTTTGCACACAAATTGCATGTTGCCATCAATGTACATATATAACCACACAGTATTGCCATGTCTAATTTATTTAAGTATTCATCAATGTTGTACATAGTTGTTGTTTAACATTTAAGCAAGTTATTATCAAGTCTAGCTTGATGCCATAAGTCATCTTTCAACACTTATTAGCATGCTAATGTAAAATATTGTATCTTTGTCGCATGTATATTTCACTGTCAAAATATTGTAAAATGGTGTTCACCGTTGGAATAAATAAATAAATAAATAGATAGCGTGCTTGTTGGAATACATCTGACGAACCTATACCACAATGACGGACACCTTGTTTACAAATGCATTGATTTTTGTAAGACAATGGAAATTTTTCACATAGGAATGTAATGTTTGTGAGCAAATCCCTCTCATGCTTAAATAAGATTATTGAACTATTATGAGTGAAACGTTGTGTTAGTTATTTAAATAAACTAGCCAAACTGGTTTGTACAGCTTACCTTATATACAATTAACACCTTAATTACCTTATATACAATTAAACTAATAAATATACAGTACAAGTAAACGTCACACAACACAAATTTATTACAACACAAAATGCACAAATATATTACAATACAAGTACAAAATGCACAACTATTATGGTGATCGATTTCGGTGAACCACGCTTACCTTCCTCAGACCAGAGGGATTCACAAAAGAATGGAAAATAGTGTTCAACAACTCAATTTATAGGCCTATGATCACGTGACCCCATAGGCTGAAATCGTCAAAATGGCGACTACTGTGATATTATTGGTTAATCCCTATTGGCTGTCACTTCCGCTCCCTCCAGCCGCTGAAAACACATTATTAAAAACTATTTCGGAATCAAAATTAACCTATTCATTCATTAATTTATCACGATCCTTACATTTTTCTTTAAAATTAAATAACTCTTCCCAAGCATTCATAATACGACCCTTCTTACAAGCTTTTAGAATACCTACATTTTCATCTAGGTATTTTATTCAAACTTTGGTTACAATTCAGAAGGTGTTTAGCTACATTAGATCTTTCAGGTTTCTTATTTTTAAAAGCGGAGACATGGTTTTTATATCTTTTGCTAAAATTTATAGTCTGACCTATATAAAACAACTTCTGAATTGTAGCCACAGTTTGAAAAAAATAGATGAAAATGTAGATATTCTAAAAGTTTGTAAGAAGGGTCGTATTACGAATGCTTGGGAAGAGTTATTTATTTTTAAAGAAATATGTAAGGATCGTGATAAATTAATGAATGAACAGGTTAATTTTGATTCTGAAATAGTTTTTAATAATGTGTTTTCAGCGGCTGGAGGGAGCGGAAGTGACAGCCAATAGGGATTAACCAATAATATCACAGTAGTCACCATTTTGACGATTCCAGCCAATGGGGTCACGTGATCATAGGCCTATAAATTGAGTTGTTGAACACCATTTTCCATTCTTTTGTGAATCCCTCTGGTCTGAGGAAGGTGAGCGTGGTTCACCGAAATCGATCACCATAATAGTTGTGCATTTTGTACTTGTATTGTAATATATTTGTGCATTTTGTGCTTATATTGTAATAAATTTGTGTTGAGTGACGTCTACTTGTACTGTATATGTACCAACACGTATTATGCTATTATAAAAAACTATTACTAATAAATAACATTCCAGTATAGAAACAAAACAAGTTTCCTATATTTTGTTTTTGTAGTAAATATTTTATCATAAATTCAACAAATTGTTAGGAAAATGTTATGCGAGAAATTCTAAGCCATCTAAATAAACTTCTCTTTGGTCAGACATCTCACTATTCTTTTATCTTGTTTTTCTTATAAAAGATGGTTGATAATGTTACGGTCTTACGTAGTTCAAAACACTAAGGTGGTTCAACCCCGTGGCTACTAACTGCGTTTCTTATTTAAAC
Source organism: Stictocephala bisonia (assembly GCA_035578905.1). Taxonomy (NCBI): domain Eukaryota; kingdom Metazoa; phylum Arthropoda; class Insecta; order Hemiptera; family Membracidae; genus Stictocephala; species Stictocephala bisonia. The sequence continues at coordinate 9,040 of JAQJVL010006763.1, read as the reverse complement.
ACACTAATTAAATCACAAAATACGTTTTTTTTGTGTACACTAATAAGATTACAATATAGATAGAGTTTTTACAAACGTACACTAATAGACACTATTTTAGCTCTGGAAACTATATTACTCTTAATTGAAGTTGTTAATAACACTAAACACCCACTAGTTTATGTTCATTCATATCTGCCACTGTTCGTGATCTGTCACTGTTTAGCACTCATCACTTTACTGTCAAAAGTAAAATTCAACCCCAGATTGTAGACTTACTAGTCGGCCGACAGGTGCCTTTTTATTGGATGCATTTGCATTCCAGAATGTTCCGGAAATGTGATGTGGAAGAGTCTCGACCTTAATTCGAGACTCTTCTAGTTTTACCTTGAGTCAAATTAACTGCCATACTAGGAAACTCTCAGACTGTCTGAGAACTAGATAGGTCAAGCTGGTGGAAGTGCTTCCCACCACATGCAAAGGGGGGGGGGGAGGGGAGAGAAGCTGCCCAAATTGACATAGTCCACAACAATTGTCATGAAGTGTACGTCTATGATCTTTCTGCGCCCTCCCTGATAAGTACCTGTGTACATCACAGCCCTAGCTAGCCTTTAAACAATTATCACTAAACCTTTAACCATAAATTACTATTACTAAACCCTCATTAACATATAGTTTAACCTAGTATTAAACATTATTGATAAAGAATAAATAAAACTAATGAAATAAATAAAATTGGTGAAGTGAAAAGTGTTAAGGAGGACTCTATATATTCATGTTTTGGACATATATTATATGATGTGCATGGAATATTCTCACTTTAAATCAAGAACAGTTTTCGAATATAACACGTTATTTTAATTCTAACAAAACCTGAAGAATATATAACCATTTTTAAATGATTTACACAATGATTTTAAGCACTTAATTTAAAATTAAATATTGCCAAATTGTCAAAAGATAAAATTTGATGAAACATAACCACGACTAAGTAACAAGCGGTCCTCTAGTGTGTGTGTGTGTGTGTAGATGAGTGCTCCAATACGAAGTGTGAAACAGAGCTTTTAGAAGCTACTTCAATATTAACGATACATCAGCTCTGTACCAAATGTAGCTGTCACTGTTTTCCATGATTCACTATTTGTATTTGTAGCTTGACAAGAAATGTTATTTAGCACATTTTTATTTTACAGATAATGGCATTTTTTATAAAAAATTCTAGTTGATTCAAAGTCAATTTATTTATGGAAATTCTCCATAAATAACATGATATAAATTAAACATTAAACATAAAGTAAACATTAGTTTTACATGAATGTTAGTATACCTTTTTAGTACGTGACGATTTTATAAAAATACCTTCCTAATTACGTTTCGAGTCTGGACAAACTATGTTAGTATTGTTGAGAAAAACACCTTCCTAGTCAACATTTATAGTCTGTACAAGCTATGTTGGTATTGTCGAAAAAACACCTTCCTAGTCAACGTTTCTAGTTGGTACTGTGACGTTTTTACGTCCTAATTTATAAATAATTAATCGCTATGTGGGTTTTACAAATAAGCAACACGATATACTAAACAATTGCTAAATTTATTGAATATATAAAATTAACTTACTATAATTAAATGAATTATTTCCTTAACTTTAACTATTGTGAAAAGTACAATTTACTATTAGGCCTACTTTTACAGTTAAACTAATTTATATTTACAATCTTAGATGGCATCAATAATTACAACTACTAATTGCAAAGTGACTTTACTAAATTCCCTTCTTTTAATTACAATTCCTAGCTCTATAAAGTGGCTTTCCTAGATTCTCTACTATTATTTACAATTACTAACTATAAAGTGACTCTACTAGATTTCCTACTACCTACAGTCCAATACTAACAGTTCACTCACAGTTTCTTCAGTGTCCCTTCAGAAGTCGTCCACAAGTACCGCACTGCTCCTTCGTTGATCCCCACAACGAACCACTCACCGGTAACTTCTCCGTAGACCACTTCACTATACTCGGACACTTCACTCGCACTGTAGAACTCGCTCGCTGTCGCTGCAAACACCCGGGCTGTAGGCTCTAGACTCACTGACTGACTGACTGACTAGCGCTGGTATCCGGGCCGTATATATCACCTGCAGGTCTCCATCTAGAAGCTTCTTGAATTCCCCTGCGTCCGAAGTTCCATGACAGAGCTGGCTCGTCAACCCAGAAGATTCTAGAAGTCCAGTGAAGAGGTAAAGGGGCGTTCATGCGTAAGCCATTGTGCCCCAAAGGTTGTAAACAAGCAGGGCAGGTGGTCAGCGACCCATCCATTACTTCCGCATCACCGGTTCCCAGGATGGAGACCACTCTGAATGTCACACTGCCCCCTCCTTAAGGCTGATCGTCCCGATCAGCTTCCGCTCCATGGTACGGTGCTAGGCGATCAAGGTGGACCACAAGCATCTTGCCTCTTGGGTGTCTTTGAATCCTGTAGACCACATCGTTGATTCGTGTCACTACCCGATAAGGTCCTTGCCAATCCTTTTGAAATTTCGGGCATCTCCCCTTCTTCCGGATGGGACTGTAGAGACACACCAGGTCGTTCACCTGGAATCCAGTGGAATTGGCTTGCCGGTCGTAGCGAGCTTTCATTTTGTCACTGGCCATTTTTAGGTGCTGACGAGCGAACTCGTGAGTGTCGTGTAGGTGGTCGACGAGCTCGCAGGCGTAGTCCGTTGCGGGCTGCTTTGCGTCAGGTGGTAGGCCGAACATGAGGTCACTAGGCAGCCGCAGCTCCCTTCCGAAGATCATCCTCGCTGGGGTGAAACCCGTAGTATCGTGGACCGAAGATCTGTACGCCAGGAGGAAAATGGGCTCCTTCCGATCCCAATCCCGCTGATTGGTGGACACAACTTTCCTGAGGTGTCCAACGAGTGTCTTTATGTATCTCTCGACCATCCCATCAGATTGCGGATGAAGCGCAGTGGTCCGTGTCTTGTGCACTCCGAGACGCTGAAGCACCTCCTTCATCAACAAGGATCTGAAGTTCGCCCCTTGGTCGCTGTGCAGCTCACGTGGCACTCCATACCGACAGATGAATTCGTTCACCAAGCACCCAGCCACTGTTGCTGCTTCTTGATTTGGTATGGCGTATACTTCTGGCCATTTCGTAAAGTAGTCCATGACCACCAGGAGATATTTATTTCCTGCATCTGACATGGGAAATGGACCGGCGATGTCGATGGCGATCCTCTCGAAGGGTGCCCCAACGTTGTACTGTTGCATTCTGCCTCGACTTCTTGTTTGTGGCCCTCGGCTTCCAGTACAGATATCACATTGGCGGCACCACTTCTCTACATCAGCCCTCAAGTTCAACCAGTAGAACCGCTGACGTAGCTTGTCCACCGTTCTGTTGACACCTAAGTGCCCACCAGATGCTCCATTGTGGATCTCCTCCAGCACTTCCTTTCTTTTACTTCTGGGGAGCACAATCTGTTCAATCTGCTTCCTACCATTAGGGGCCTCCCAGATTCTTATAAGCACTCCGTTCTTAACCTTCATTGAGTCCCACTGTGCCCAGTAGCTCTTATACACATGGTTCCTAGCTGCAATGTCTTCCCAGCTAGGACGAGCCCCCGATTCCTTCTCCCGCAGCAGTGGTCCAACCTCACTATCCTCAAGCTGTTCTTTACGGAGGTCCTCCGGCTCCCATCCACTAGCTGGCTCCAAAGAGACACAACGCACTTCCACGGACGGATTCCTTTCTTCTACCTTGGAGCAGTGCTTACAACCCTCTGGGCAAGGTCGGCGAGACAGGGCGTCGGCATTGGAATGGTTTCTCCCTCGTCGGTGTTCAGAGGTGAAGTTGTATTCTTGAAGACGCTGCACCCATCGAGCTGTCTGTCCCTCCAGGTTCTTGAAGTTCATTAGCCAAGTCAGGGCAGAATGGTCGGTCCTTAAATGGAAAGGCTGTCCATAGAGGTACTTGTGAAAGTGCTCTAATGACTTCACGACTGCAAGTAGCTCTCTTCTGGTGACGCAATAATTCCTCTCTGCTTTGGATAGCGTTCTGCTGAAGTAAGCTATTACAGCTTCATGGTCGCCCTGAACTTGGGAGAGAACTGCCCCTATACCTACATCGCTGGCGTCCGTGTCCACAATGAATTTCTCTCCAAACCGTGGGAACCCTAAGATTGGAGCGCTGCAAAGAGAAGTTTTAAGCGTCTCAAAAGCCTCACTAGCCTCCGGAGTCCACTCAAACTTACGCTGCTCTTCGGTGAGCTTGGTCAGTGGCTTAGCAATATCAACATAGCCCTTCACGAAGCGGCGGTAGTAGGTGCACAGTCCAAGAAAACTCCTCACCTCATGTTTGTTACGTGGGACAGGCCACTCCTTCACGGTGCTAATCTTCTCCGGGTCCACAGTCACTCCTTCGGATGACACTACGTGTCCAAGATAGTTAACCTTATTCTTGAAAAGATTACATTTTTTTAGGTTTAACTTCAGGTTGGAAGAATGAAGCCTCTTAAAAACTTTCTCCAGATTCTGAAGATGGTCGTTAAACGTCTTCCCTATGACTATGATGTCGTCCAGATACACTAGACAAGTTTCCCAAGTCAGTCCCCGTAGCACATTTTCCATGAGTCTCTCGAAGGTAGCTGGAGCATTGCAGAGTCCAAAGGGCATCACCGTGAACTGCCAAAGTCCGTTTCCATTCCCTATGGAAAACGCTGTTTTCTCTTTGTCCTCCGGAGCTATCTCCACCTGCCAGTACCCGCTCTTCAAGTCCAGGGTCGAGAAGAACTTACAGCCTCCGAGAGCATCCAGCGTGTCGTCAATCCGGGGCAAGGGATAACTGTCTTTCTTCGTAACATTGTTCAGTAGTCGGTAATCCACGCAGAACCTGGAAGTCCCATCCTTCTTCTTTACTAGTACTACCGGCGAAGTCCATGGGCTGCTGGAGGGCTCAATCACTCCATCTTGCTCCATTTCTTTTATTTTTCGCTCTGCCTCTTCTCTCTTCGCCCAGGGTAGTCTCCTAGGTATTTGACGGATTTGTCTAGCGTCTCCAACATCAATTTTATGTTGAACCACAGTTGTCCTACCTTTTGGCCCCGTAGCAGTTTCAAACACATCTTGATACTCTGTTATTAGCCTAGCGACTTGCTTCGTTTGAGCCAATGTCAATCCCCTGCATGCATCTCTTACAAACTCCGCTATGTCTTCTGGAAGGTTTTTATGGTCTGAAGAGATAGTCCTATCAGCTCGTGAAACAGAAGAAACCGAAGAACATTTACCTAGGAGCCTACCTTGTTTCAATGCAACAGGATGGTCATTCAGATTTGAACAGTGTTTTCGCTACAAGTACCCCACGTCCAAGTTCCTCGTCGTTTATAACTGGTTCCAGCATTAAGTTCTGGCCTTCCGGAATAGTCTTGTCCATTTCTGCTCTGACGATCTTCTGAGTTCGAGGTGGCAGAGTGGCGTCCTTCAACAAGCGCACCCAAGAAGATAAATTCTTCCTATGCTGAAGAGCAACTTCCTCTCCCCCAATGGTCGTCACTCCTTTCCTGAGGTCTAACTGTAAGCCAAGTTTCGTCATCATGTCCATGCCGAGTATGACGTCCTCCTCAATGTCAGCTACAAGAGCGCGATGCTCAAGACATGCACCCCCGATGCAGAAGGTGGCAACTGTCTCCCCGCGGACGCTGGCAGAGTCCCCAGTCGCAGTCTTTACTGTCCAGGTCGTCGGAGTTATTTTCATTGAGGAAGGACAAATATCTTCATTCAATATCGTCATCGTTGCACCAGTGTCCAGCAAAAGGCTTCTGGGCTCCCCGTTTACCAATCCGTCTATGTAAAGGCTGTTGGTCTGACCCGACAAAGATGCTACGATGATGCTCTTAGCTGGGGCCTCAAGTTGCTGGGTTGACAGTTGCCCCTTCCCATCAACCCTTTTTAGATTTTCCTGCCTCTGCCCCCGAGAGGCTTTACTCGGGCATTTACTTCGGGGATGGCCTAACTCTCCACACCCCAACAGCGAATCTCCTTCTTCCGGTCCCTCAGGGCATCAAGCACTTTTCTTACGATGTCTTCTATCTTCATAGGTTCTTCTTCCTCTGCGTAGACTCCTCGCAGACGTGCCTGGCCCCGGACGGATTGCTTTACGGCCTCAAACTCTAAGGCTTGCGTCAGGGCCTCGTTTAAAGTGTTAGGCCGGGCCAACTTTACAGCCTGCTGCGTCTCAGCATCCCGCAGCCCATCGAGGAACCTTTCAATGGATAGGCTCTCGTAAACAGCTTCGTCCACTGTGGGATAAGCGCCCCTCACTAATCGTGCGATGTCAGCTTCGAATTCTTGAAGACTCTCATTGGACTTCTGGTGACGACTCCTGAGCTGAGATCTGTAGACCAGTTCCATGTGTTTATGTCCGAACCGCATTTCCAACCGTCTAATCAAATCTTCGTAATTCTGTCGCTCAGCAGGTGGAACGGTTTGCAGTACGCTCAGAGCTTCTCCACGAAGTGAAAGGCACAACATGGACGCCTTCGCTGATGATGGCCAATTGTAGACAGCAGCGGCAGTCTCAAACAAAGTAATAAAATCTTCCCAGGACATCTTTCCGTCGAAGGTTGGCAAACTTGCGTTATTTACGGGTGGACACACACTGGGCCGAGGTTTAAGGCTGGGCGGTTGCTGTCCACTTCCTGAGATCCCAGGTGGTTCGTTGCAGGTTATTGACTCCTTCCTCCCCTGAACCATTTCTTCTAAAAACCTAATCCTATCACCTAATTGCTTCGAACAGTCATCTAATTGTTTTTTAAATTCGCTCGAACAGTCATCTAATTGTTTTTTAAATTCGTTCGAACTGTCATCTAATTGTTTTTTAAATTCGTCTTCAACTTTGCAAATTTTATAATTAAATTCTGTAGCTAACTCTTCCTTCAAGGTTTTACAATTACTATTTAGTTTTTCGGTTAAGTCATCTTTCACTTCTTTTAAGTCACTATGTAATTTATATAATTCCTCTGCATTTCCTTTTAAGTCATTTTGTAATTTCTCGACATTTCCTTTTAAGTCACTTTGTAATTCCTCTGCATTTCTTTTTAAGTCACTTTGTAATTCCTCTGCATTTCTTTTTAAGTCACCTTGTAATTTCTCGACATTTCTGGTAATCATAGACTTAAGTGAACTAGCTTCAGTTTCAAAAAGGAATGTTTCTGGATCATCCCCTGCTTCTAGCATTGCCTGCTTAAGTCTACTTACTAAAACTGATTTTGTTCCAGTATGATCTAAGTCCCTTTCTTCTAACTCCCGCTTTAAATCAGCCACTTTTAAGTCTACTAACTTAACCCCACTAGATGCCATCGTCTTTGCAAAACTACGTCTGAACAATATAGAATTACAGTAATTGAATTCAATAAACAGCTTAACAATAACTATCAATAAATAAAAATTTTAAACGTGTTGCTCAACAAATCAATCCCACTTCTGACACCAGTGTGACGTTTTTACGTCCTAATTTATAAATAATTAATCGCTATGTGGGTTTTACAAATAAGCAACACGATATACTAAACAATTGCTAAATTTATTGAATATATAAAATTAACTTACTATAATTAAATGAATTATTTCCTTAACTTTAACTATTGTGAAAAGTACAATTTACTATTAGGCCTACTTTTACAGTTAAACTAATTTATATTTACAATCTTAGATGGCATCAATAATTACAACTACTAATTGCAAAGTGACTTTACTAAATTCCCTTCTTTTAATTACAATTCCTAGCTCTATAAAGTGGCTTTCCTAGATTCTCTACTATTATTTACAATTACTAACTATAAAGTGACTCTACTAGATTTCCTACTACCTACAGTCCAATACTAACAGTTCACTCACAGTTTCTTCAGTGTCCCTTCAGAAGTCGTCCACAAGTACCGCACTGCTCCTTCGTTGATCCCCACAACGAACCACTCACCGGTAACTTCTCCGTAGACCACTTCACTCTACACGGACACTTCACTCGCACTGTAGAACTCGCTCACTGTCGCTGCAAACACCCGGGCTGTAGGCTCTAGACTCACTGACTGACTGACTGACTAGCGCTGGTATCCGGGCCGTATATATCACCTGCAGGTCTCCATCTAGAAGCTTCTTGAATTCCCCTGCGTCCGAAGTTCCATGACAGAGCTGGCTCGTCAACCCAGAAGATTCTAGAAGTCCAGTGAAGAGGTAAAGGGGCGTTCATGCGTAAGCCATTGTGCCCCAAAGGTTGTAAACAAGCAGGGCAGGTGGTCAGCGACCCATCCATTACTTCCGCATCACCGGTTCCCAGGATGGACACCACTCTGAATGTCACAGTACAAACTATGTTGGTATTGTTGAGAAAAACACCTACCTAGTCAATGTTTATAGTGTGTACAAACTATGTTGGTATTGTTGAGAAAAACACCGTCCTAGTCAACGTTTCAAGTTTGGACAAACTATGTTGGTATTGTTGAGAAAAACACCTTCCTATTCAACGTTTCTAGTCTGGACAAACTATTTTGCTGTTATTGATAAAAACACCTTCCTAGTCTAGATTTCTAGTCTGTACAAACTATGTTGATATTGTTGATAAAAACACCTTCCTAGTCAATGTTTATAGTCTGGACAAGCTATTTTGGTATTGTTGATAAAAACACCTTCCTAGTCAACGTTTATAGTCTGTACCAACTATGTTGGTATTGTCGAAAAAAACACCTTCCTAGTCAACGTTTCTAGTTGGTACAAACTATGTTGGTATTGTTGAAAAAACACCTTCCTAGTCAACGTTTCTAGTCGGTACAAACTATGTTGGTATTGTTGAGAAAATCACCTACCTAGTCAATGTTTATAGTCTGTACAAACTATGTTAGTATTGTTGAGAAAAACACCTTCCTAGTCAACGTTTCTAGTATGGAGAAACACCCTACTCCACATGTACTTTGTCATGGTTGAAGTCCAAATACATTTGATGAATTTTAACATGTCCGAACTCGGTGTATAATTATGATAATTTTTAATGTTTTCTTTTTTTAAAAAATTTTA
>JAQJVL010006762.1:0-27295 GCA_035578905.1 Stictocephala bisonia | reverse complement strand
TGCTGTACCAACGGCCAACTTTTATTGATTCTTAAAGTTATTTTTATCTATTTTTTAATAGAAATATGCATCTTAATTACTATAATTTTTAAATTATAAAAATAACAACTACATTAAAATACTGAAAATGATAACATTTTGTTTGGGTTTGAATTGTATCAAAAGACTCAACATGAGACGTAGTAAGAGTAGAGTAATACGAGATATGGTGTTTACCATTGCTACTTTGGCTGACTAGTACAGTAAAGCTGAAATGTGGCATTGGTGTTAGGGGTATGCACGCATACCTTGTGAATGCCTTTAACAGTTGGATCCACAATAAACCATACGATTAACCAACTAAAACAATGACACCAAATCCTATTTATTTATTTATATTGCCAAGGAAAATACAATTACAAACGGGAATAAAATAAGCCACACAAACGATATATCATTCAATTCTCATCCGATTCGAACGTAATCGAGTGGCAACCCCCCAACACAAATATGAAGCCACTTGCTCCTGGCGGCCAACTGGCACTCCTTGTCAAGTGCACAGGGGAGGGTTAGAATGCCAATTGTTAAAAACCGCACTTGGTCTAAAACACTGGGGACCGTGCCGGGGTGTTCAGCGTTCGCAACAAGGGCGCAATCACGGATCGCCTTTGTCACGTCACCCCTGTAATCGCTTGTACCGCCCTGATTATCACCCCTCCAACGCACCACTGGCTATAGATAATCTTTTTTATTAATCGCATCGCACTTGTTTGCCCCTCGTGGCTACAACTATCGCATCTGTTGATTGGAGGTCAGACTCTCCATTTGTGGGAACTGATAGTGCCCTTCTCTCTCAACCCCTGGCCAGTGGGGCGTCTTTTACGTGCCCTTCTCTCTAATCCCTGGCCAGTGGGGCGTCTTTTACCTTTCCTTCTCTCTCTCAACCCCTGGCCAGTGCGGCGTCTTTTACCTTTCCTTCTCTCTCTCAACCCTGGCCAGTGGGGCGTCTTTTACCTTTCCTTCTCTCTCTCAACCCTGGCCAGTGGGGCGTCTTTCACGTGCCTTTCTCTCAACCCTGGCCAGTGGGGCGTCTTTCACGTGCCCTTCTCTCAACCCTGGCCAGTGGGGCGTCTTTCACGTGCCCTTCTCTCAACCCTGGCCAGTGCGGCGTCTTTTACCTTTCCTTCTCTCTCTCTCAACCCTGGCCAGTGGGGCGTCTTTTACCTTTCCTTCTCTCTCTCAACCCTGGCCAGTGGGGCATCTTTCACGTGCCTTTCTCTCAACCCCTGGCCAGTGGGGCGTCTTCACGTGCCCTTCTCTCAACCCTGGCCAGTGGGGCGTCTTTCACGTGCCCTTTTCTCAACCCTGGCCAGTGGGGTGTCTTTCACGTGCCCTTCTCTCAACCCCTGACCAGTATGGCCTCTTTTACGTCATCTGTCACTAACCTATCCCTCAAGTACTTCTTGCTTTATTTACCTACTTACTTAACACAATATCCCAAACAAGTTGCATATCATTAGAATCGATTAGATGACATTTTAATTCTTATTAAATTGACAAATGACTAAATTGCTTATGCTATTTCTCGCCGAAAGAAGTAATCGCCTCGCCCCCCACCCCACCAAGGACGGGGTTTTCGATTAAAGGGCATTTACATAAGGAAAAGGAGAATATTTTACAAAAATAGGTGGTCTATATTATTAATTGTTGACTCACCAAATATATATAAAAACAATGTTTAAATTTGTATAGTTGAACATGTCCGCCCATCAGTGTATATCTTTTGAATCAATTTTCCTGAGTAAATCCTGTTTGGTTTTCAAATATCGGTAAAATTCTGAACATTGGTACTGCGCATGCGCGGTACGTTCAAGTGACTTAGTGCCTTTTTATTGTATACTTGTTTACTTAATTGGTTAATTAATTAAATTAAACATGGAAACCGCGTCCGTGTCACTTCAGGTACAGATTGTGGGAATATCTCAATGCAATCCTTTAAATCATTGCACTGCATATGTCTCGTATGATTTCACTTAAGCTTTGAGGTGAAATTGTGACTGAAAACTAGAGGTGAAAACCAGTTGCACCAAGTCTTTCATGGGGAGTGATTGCCGCCCTTTCGTATTATATTTTATATATATCGTATTATATATTATAATAGAACTTTCGTATTATATTTTCTAATGTTAGATGCTGCCGGTTCCAATAACCGCACATACAACGCCTCATTCATCCTCATATAATTACCGCCCTCATTTTCGTATTATTTTTTCTTGTGATTGGTGCTACCGGGTCCGGTTGCTACTGTTAGGACAGTTATTAAGGTACAGTATTTAGTGATACTAAATGTTTGGGAAGACGTTTTATTTATTTATTTATCTTTTTTTGTAGTTTATGATTTTGGATTGCGGATTCAGAGTATTTGTTTTCGTCTCAGAGTAGGGGCTGTCGATTGAAATCCCTTGCGATAAAAATAGCTCGTATATCTCTATTTAGCCTTTCTCACTAGTGAAAGTGCATAACAGTTTTTAAGACAGTTAATTAATTATGAAATAGATAAGTATCCTGTATACCTGATGGCAACTGGTAACACATTTAACTCTTCTAGGTCATTACAGTAATTATTTATTTTTTTATTTATTAATAAGACGCCGATCGTCAAGATATGGGCGAATATGGATTTCGAATGAGTGTGATGAGTGTAGATGAGCGAATGTAGTCATTGTTACAAACTAAGGCCGACTATTCCTTAGAAAGTGTCATTAATTAATAGCCCAATGACAAATGAACAGCCGGTGGTTATCAGCTAATCCTTCTCAAAATGTATTGACTCTGATTGGGATCGAACTGAGAACCTTTAGCACATGAAGCTGGGATTGAACCAACTACACTACCGACCAATTAATATGGGGTGGTTACCGAAATTACTGCGTTGTGCAGGGAAGAGAGGAGTATCAGGCTTGCCAGTTTACCGTATTTCAGACCATTAATACGTGGTTCAAAATCCACGTAAAGATATACGGACCCTACCTGAGCATAAATTGAACTCAATTAGGAACAAGACTTTAAAGGCCACTCATGTAATAATCCATATTCGCCTTAAAATATACAAAAGCTGTGTCGGCATCTCATATCTAAATCTAAATAGGTTAATTCCACAGGCCTAATGGCTACGGGGTACGAGTAAAATATTATTATTATTCGAGCAGGACTAAAACAATTGAATTACGTTTTAAAACAATTGTCTTAATGATGTTATGACAAACATGACGTTAACAAGTTCTTCTCGTCCCAAATAATGTTTTCTTTACTTTATGTACAGAAATAATCTGACGGATATGTCCGTTCATAGTCCGGGAAAAAAACCGTTAAAACTTGTCAAACAATATGTCAGGTAATTAATATGTTCATTCTTCCTTCAATTTATGTTTTGTTCATATTTATCATGTCAGCAGCGATGTGCGAAAGCCGCTTCCACCACCCACACTGGGCGCCACTGGAGTTGTAGACCAGCTGAAGTCGATGACCACGAGAAGATGCTGGTACTGGATAGTGCGAAGGCCCTTCCACCACCCACACTGGGCGCCACTGGAGATGTAGACCAGCTGAAATCGATGACCTCGAGAAGATGCTGGTACTGGACAGTGCGAAAGCCCTTCCACCACCCACACTGGGCGCCACTGGAGTTGTAGGCCAGCTGAAGTCGATGACCACGAGAAGATGCTGGTACTGGATAGTGCGAAGGCCCTTCCACCACCCACACTGGGCGCCACTGGAGATGTAGACCAGCTGAAATCGATGACCTCGAGAAGATGCTGGTACTGGACAGTGCGAAAGCCCTTCCACCACCCACACTGGGCGCCACTGGAGTTGTAGGCCAGCTGATGTAGGTGACCTCGAGAAGATGCTGGTACTGGACAGTGCGAAAGCCCTTCCACCATCCACACTGGGCGCCACTGGAGTTGTAGGCCAGCTGATGTAGATGACCTCGAGAAGATGCTGGTACTGGACAGTGCGAAAGCCCTTCCACCACCCACACTGGGCGCCACTGGAGTTGTAGGCCAGCTGATGTAGATGACCTCGAGAAGATGCTGGCACTGGACAGTGCGAAAGTCCTTCCACCACCCACACTGGGAGTAGTAGGACAGCTGATGTAGTTGACCTCGAGAAGATGCTGGTACTGGATAGTGCGAAAGCCCTTCCACCATCCACACTGGGCGCCACTGTTGTAGTAGGCCAGCTGATGTAGATGACCTCGAGAAGATGCTGGTACTGGACAGTGCGAAAGCCCTTCTACCACCCACACTGGGCGCCACTGGAGTTGTAGGCCAACTGATTTAGATGACCTCGAGAAGATGCTGGTACTGGACAGTGCGGAAGCCCTTCCACCACACACACTGGGCGCCACTGGAGTTGTAGGCCAGCTGATGTAGATGACCTCGAGAAGATGCTGGTACTGGACAGTGCGAAAGTCCTTCCACCACCCACACTGGGAGTAGTAGGCCAGCTGATGTAGATGACCTTGAGAAGATGCTGGTACTGGACAGTGAGAAAGCCCTTCCACCACCCACACTGGGTACCACTGTTGTAGTAGGCCAGCTGATGTAGATGACCTCGAGAAGATGTGGTACTGGACAGTGCGAAAGCCGCTTCCACCTACCACACTGGGCGCCACTGGAGTAGTAGGCCAGCTGATGTAGATGACCTCGAGAATATGCTGGTACTGGACAGTGAGAAAGCCCTTCCACCATCCACACTGGGCGCCACTGTAGTAGTAGGCCAGCTGGTGCAGATGACCTCGAGAAGATGCTGGTACTGGACAGTGCGAAAGCCACTTCCACCACCCACACTGGGCGCCACTGGAGTAGTAGGCCAGCCTGGCCAGCTGATGTAGATGACCTCGAGAAGGTGCTGGTACTGGACAGTGCGAAAGCCGCTTCCACCTACCACACTGGGCGCCACTGGAGTAGTAGGCCAGCTGATGTAGATGACCTCGAGAATATGCTGGTACTGGACAGTGAGAAAGCCCTTCCACCATCCACACTGGGCGCCACTGTAGTAGTAGGCCAGCTGGTGCAGATGACCTCGAGAAGATGCTGGTACTGGACAGTGCGAAAGCCACTTCCACCACCCACACTGGGCGCCACTGGAGTAGTAGGCCAGCTGATGTAGATGACCTCGAGAAGGTGCTGGTACTGGACACTGGTCCAGCTTCCGTTTTACTTTGTAATGACTGGATTACAGCCAGCACCTGTCGTACGCATTCGTCGACCTCTCCCTCAGAGGACGGAAAGTCTGCGATCTACATTCCTTCTGTTGCCTTACGTTGTCGTCTTTATAAATTACTATTAGTTATTTATATTCGCACATATTGTTAAAAGTAGTGGGAAACAGGCGTCTGATTATGGTACCTTATAAATGAACGACTCTTTCAGTTACTTTTCAATTATTTTACAACATGCCATAGCAAGAAATTTAACTAGAAAGTTTAAAATAATAATAGTATATTTTCAATTTTATTTCTATCATCAATAGGTCTGGTTTAAGAGCTTGTCCGATTGATAATAAAGGATTTATAATATATATGCATAGTCTAAAGAGCCTCATTTTAAATATAATTTTGTAATTTCTAATAGATTTTGTTAAAAAAACTCTGGGTGTAACTTCTAAAATGATTTTATTTCTTTTGTTGTAGTTGTATGCCATTCTTAAATATTACTCTTATATTTATGTTATGAATAACTATAGATTGTAACTTTAACATATTATAAATAGTCAGTATTCTAAGTTCGCAAATAAATTTCGAACTGTTTCACATTTTTTAATTGAAATCATTAAACTAACCATCTTTACAACAGTAACTTAGTTTTGATTTTATCGCCATTCTAGGTATCAAAGTCGAACTAAATAGACAGTTCTAGTCTCTACTTTAAAATTCCTAGTGCGTGAATGAGTTGCTTTGTAAGTTCGTGAAGATCGTTGTGTGAGTGACTGAGGACTCTTAGCTAAGAGTGTGTGAGGGTTGGGTGAGGGGAGGGGTTGTCTTACTTTATAGTAATAGTTAAATGGATAAATACCTGTGTGAAGAGAGGGTGGAAACTGTCAAATATTGTGCCTGAGATGTTGGCATTACTGATATACATAAAACAGGAATTAAATTGAATGAAATACGAAAAATGTATCAGTCAGTATGATAAGAGGACGATTGGAAAGTCATTATACTGTAAAGTAGATAAACGTTATCTTGTTAAATGTATCAGTCAGTATGATAAGAGGACGATTGGAAAGTCGTTATACTGTAAAGTAGATAAACGTTATCTTATTAAATGTATCAGTCAGTATGATAAGAGGACGATTGGAAAGTCGTTATACTGTAAAGTAGATAAACGTTATCTTGTTAAATGTATCAGTCAGTATGATAAGAGGACGATTGGAAAGTCGTTATACTGTAAAGTAGATAAACGTTATCTTGTTAAATGTATCAGTCAGTATGATAAGAGGACGATTGGAAAGTCGTTATACTGTAAAGTAGATAAACGTTATCTTGTTAAATGTATCAGTCAGTATGATAAGAGGACGATTGGAAAGTCGTTATACTGTATTGTATTGTATTGTATTGTGATTTGGGGTGAAATTTAAGCAACTGGACCTATCAAGATCTATTTTGCCCCCCATGCTCTGCCCGAGACTGCTCGGTCACAATTCATCAATTCCCAGATCCTCTAGGAATCGGAGGATCTGGATGATCTCTAGATGTGGTATTTCTTCCAGTCTAATCTGGTACCGACCCAGATGCCTGGCTCTCTTTGTCGCTATAGCATCACACTCTTCCAGTAAATGAAGAGGGTCTTCCTCTCCCATTCCACAGAATCTACATGATGCATCTTCTACCAGACCCAGATTCCTAGCATGCCTCCTCAGTAGGCAATGCCCAGTAAGGAAGCCTGTTACCCTCTTCAGTCTGGTTTTGCTTAGGCCTATGCATACTTTGAATCTGTTGAAGTTCCTGCCTCCCAGCAGCTTCTTAGCTTGTCTCAGCCCTGCTGTGGCCCTCCAGAGTCTGTCTCTTTTGGCCACCATTGTCCTTTTAATTTCTTCCTTGAAGAAGGCATCTCCAAGGCCACAAAAAGGCTCTGGTCCCACAAGCGGGGTCGATGCCCCCTTCCTTGCAAGCTCATCTGCCTTCTCATTCCCTTCAACACCAATGTGTCCCGGCACCCATTGAAGTGTCACCTTGTTGCTTCTCCCTAGCAAGTTAAGTCTCTGCCGGCACTCCCAAACCATCCCCGACCTGATAATAGGAGAACTCAGTGCTTGGATGGCTGCCTGACTGTCCGACATTATAGCAATCATCTTGCCCCTATATTCCCTTTCCAGATTGATTCTAATGCATGTATCAATGGCGTGAATTTCCGCCTGAAATACACTAGGGAACTCCCCCATCGCCTCCGAGAGTTTGGTACCTGGCCCAAACACACCGGAACCGGTCCCCTCCTCAGTCTTAGAACCATCTGTAAACCACATAATGTGGCTGCTGGACATTGTGCGGATGCTTTCTCCACTCCAGTCCCTTTTTGTGCTCAGTTCCCTTTGAAACGATCGTTCAAAATCAAACTTCCTGACTATAGAGTCCCTCGGAAAATCCCAGAAATCCCGAGGAGTTCCGAAGTTCATATTTTGCCTGGTAATGATCCTGTTTATTCTCACCTCAGACACCCTCGCCACCTCCTCAACGTGAAGATGCAAGGGCGCGAGGTGGAGAATCATTTCCATAGCTGCTGTGGGACAAGACCTCATCCCTCCCGTAATGCAAATGCATGCGAGCCTCTGTACACTGCCGAGTGCTTTTTTAACGGTGTCCAAACCCGTTCTCCCCGACCATACAATAGCACCATAAGTGATGGAGGGTCTCACTATCATCGTGTACATCCAGTGCAGTATCCTTGGTTGACAGCCCCAAGAATTTCCCGCAATCCTTCTGCACACCATCAGTGCTTGCTTTGCTTTACTCATGGTCTCCTCTATATGTCTCCTCCACAGAAGTTTTTTATCTAGTGTGATTCCTAAATATTTCACTTCTGCCTTCCACTCAATCTCTACTCCATCAAATCTGATCGCTCTCAGACGTGGTAGATTCCTTTTCCTGGTGAATGGTACCAGATTAGTCTTGGCAGGATTAACCCTAAGCCCTACTCCCTGGCACCATCTCTGCACAGCCTCTAGACCTCTCTGGATCAAATCACAGAGAATTTCTTCAAATTTTCCTCGGGCCATTATGACGATGTCGTCTGCATAGCCGAAGCATATGAGACCATTCCCAGTGATTATCCTGAGAAGCTCGTCTATGACCAGGCTCCACAACAAGGGAGACAGTACTCCGCCCTGTGGACATCCTCTTGTTGTATTCACCTGAATTATGCTCTTCCCGACCACAGTCTCAGCCCTTCTTGAGGCCAGGAGGTTCATCAACCATCTAGAAGTTGCCCTTCCAACTCCCCTATGCTCCAGGGCTCTCCTTATTGCTTCATGTGAGGTGTTATCAAAAGCCCCTTCAATATCTATGAAGGCACATGCTGCAATTTCTCTCTCTCCTAAAGATTTCTGAATTAGATCTGTCAGCTCAACCAGAGCGGTCTCCGTGGACCTGCCCGCTCTGTACGCATGCTGACGGGGATGCAAAGGCACCCTCTCCAGAACCTTCATCCTTAAGTGATTGTCCACCATCTTCTCCACCGTTTTCAAAGTAAACGAGAGGAGACTAATCGGCCTAAAAGATTTAGGCAAAGTCGCATCCCTTCTCCCACTTTTTGGGATGAATGAGACTCTTGCTCTCTGCCATGTTCTTGGTATCCAGCCCAAGGCAATGCTGCATCTAGCAATCTCTAACAGGTGAGGCATCAATCTCTCCTTGCCTTTCTGGAGCAAAACTGGGAAAACCCCGTCAACTCCCGGTGCCCTATACGGTTGGAACGAGTCAATTGCCCAGCTCAGCCGTTGAGGAGTAACTATCTCCCTTGCCTCCTCCCAATCTTCCCTATTAGCACTTGCGCAGATCGGAGTACAATCCTCCAATTCAACTTGCCTGCTCCCTGGGAAGTGTGTTTCCAGAAGTAGAAGAGCCCTCTGCTCCTCACCTTCTGTGTAACTTCCATCTTGCTTCCTAAGAGCCATAGGCCCCTGGAATTTGCTTCTAGCCATAGCTTTATGGAGCCGTGACGCAGCAGGGATCGTCTCTATGTTTTCACAGAATTCCCTGAAGCTCCGTCTCTTTGCTCTCCTGATCTCTTGACTGTAGGTACTTCGTGCATCGGAGTATCTCTGCCAGTCCGCCTGGCTGTGCTTGGCCTTGCTGTAAAGCCTACGCACCAATGCCCGCAAACCTGACAGATGAGAACTCCACCACACAACCTCCCTATTGCTTCTTTGCTCTTTGACAGGGCAGCTGGATTCATAAGCCTCCATAATTGCCTCCGTCAAATCTTCAACTTTGTTTTCTAACCCATAATGACTTGAGAGACCCCTAGTCATTCTGGCAAGGTTACTTTCCAGATTGGTCTCATAAATCTCCCAATCTGTGTCTCTAGGATTCCTCCTGAAGGAGGGTGTAATGTTAACCCCTTTCACTTCAAAGGTAATGATCTGGTGATCTGACAGGGAAGGTTCGTTGGATACTCTCCAATTAACTATCCTATCAGCCATACTTTGGCTCCCAATCGTGAGATCCAAAACCTCTTGCCTAACCCTTGTAACAAACGTGGGTACATTCCCCATGTTAAAAATACTCAGGTTAGATTCTAAAATAAATTCTAGCAGTTGCTCACCTCTCACATTGTCTCCAGTGCTTCCCCAGACGACGTTGTGGGCGTTGGCGTCGCATCCCAGGAGTAAGGGAGTACCACGCCTCCTGCAGTACTCCACCAGCCGTCTCACCTCGGAAGGAGGAATTTCTCCCTCACCGGGAAAGTAGCCCGATGCTACCACCACTTCTCGGTCTGCCCCACCAGTGTTAAGATATGTCCTGATGGGGACCAGATCCCGTGACAAAAATTCTGAAATGCACACGAAACGAATGTCATTTCTGATAACAATACAGGCCCTGGGAGTTCCCCCCCTGGTGTCATATATTACCTTGTTGCTCTTGCTGGATAGGCCCATGACTTGTCCCCTGTAGACCCAGGGTTCCTGGACAAGCGCAATCCCCAGACTCGCCCTGGCAAACACCCCGGTCAAAGCAGCCGAAGCTCCTCGAGCGTGATGAGCATTCACCTGGGCGAACCTGACCCGCGCTTCTCCCCTGTTGGAGGATGTCATTATTGCTGTTGGGTTTGGGGCAGGACAATCTCCCCCGCACCTTCCAACAACATCTCCTCTTCTTCTTCCCTTATTTTCTGGTGAAGGCTGAGGCTGGAAATGTCCGGCGCATCCGTCTCACCAATTTCTGAGGGAGTATCCTGCTCCATCTCAACTGGCGCTTGTAGCCTTAATGAAGCTACTATTTATTTTTGATATGTTGAACAACTTAAATGAGAGATTTAAATAAAAATTCTTCAATGATAAAAAGTTTCTTTATTTTTTTTTATTAAAATAAAATTGGATTTCTTATCTAAATAATAATAAAAACGAAAATAAAAGATCCTTCTTTATTTAAAATCAAAACAAATCAAATATCTTCAGACCAGAACCTTTTTTATTAATTAATTCTTAATTCAAAAATTTAGAAAATTGAAAATATCTCAAAATTGAAAATTGAAATTGAAATCAAATTGAAAATCAAAATCAAAGTTGCAAATCAAAATTGAAATTGCCTCCGGGAGATCTGAAAAGAAATAAATAACCAGCTTTTAGTGACTTGAAACATTTTCCTTTTTTACAAAATTTTTTAAATAGAAGACAAAGCACTCTCAGAACTGTCACTAGAAGAGTGACTACAAACAAGAACAAGTTTTAACCGCGCATGCTTGGTGGATCTTACCCTATCTACTAAAACCCTACTGAAAAACCTAACTAGAGAAAACTTGTAAAAATTACTTACGTAGCTGTCCTGGAGGTTTTAACCCACAACGTGACCACAAACAAAGCGCGACCTACGCACACTCACTCACTAGCGACAAGGAAAATTGCCGATCCGGAAAACAAGACTCCGAACGGTTAAAATCGCCGTGAAGAACAAACGTGGTCACTCGCCAAAAGATTACTTAAAACTGCCCGAACGCCCGCAAACCTTCCACCAACGGACTTACCCCCTCCTTACTCTAGAAGCTAAATCACCCAATAAGAACCCTCTAAACCAGGACAACCGAACAAGTAAGGCTCACCAAACATGTTGACTTCAGAAAACATGTCGCATGAAATTGACAGGAAATTAACAACGTGAATATACTGGTTATTTAGCTAATTTAAATGGGAAAAAACTACTTTTTTATTTGAAAGGGGAAGATTCTGAATTTTTCTCAAAACTTGGAGAATTTATATTGAAAACTTTTGGTAAAAGAACCAAACACCCAAATCTCTCAGTTCTTACAATATTTAACATTTTCTAGACACAATTCTCTAAAATCATTATAATGAGACAATTAACAATTGTTACATTATTTTCCCCCTTCACAAGAAAAAATTTTTTTTTTTTTTTTTTTTTGAAACCCTATCATCATCACATCTCTAAAAGGACATAATATTTTCTAACCTTAACAACCATTTCTTTCAAAGCTAACCTAACCCTTTCCTTTTTCAGATCTCCAAACAAAAGGTTTCTCTCTTAAACTACCATCTTACAAACTACTACAACATTTAAAATTTGTAATCACAGTCACTTGAAACTCGGGTCAAGAGCACAAGACCAGTCCATTGTTGACAGTCATTGTTGTCCCCAGTCCATTATCCCTCGGTAGTAGAACGGGACCACAAGCTTGTCCCCTCATCAGAACAGCTGACAGCTTGGCCGATCGATAAACTAGACCGGTTTGGGTTGACTACGGCCGTCGTCACACTGCATTCTCCAGTCCACAGCAAGAGTCTCACATAAACAACAGTTAACCAAAAAGGCATTAGACAGTGTTGACATACAACGCTCTGTTGCGTGTTCCATGTGATGTATTGTATGTAGTTCGGAGAGCCATTCAAAAGAATTGTTTTTTTTTTTTTTTTTTTTTTTTTATTTCCCCTTTCAATGAAGTGCTTCAAAATGAGTGCTCAGTGTCGTTCCGTTTGGTGAAAACCAGAAGTTTCGCAGTCCATAAGTGCTTGGATACAAAAGAAGAAAGAAAAAAAAGTTGGGTGCGTAAGTCCACTCATATTAAAACAAATCACCAACAAATCAAATTTCAAAATTTTTCCCATTTGCTTCTCCTTCAGTGTTGTGTTTTGTTTTGTTGTTATTTACAAACAATAGGAACTGGCTGGAAACTGGTATTGGAAATACATTACAATTAAAAAAAATACATAATTTTTCAACTTACATCTTGTTCTAGAAGCTCAAAATTCTTTCTTGTACTATTTAACACACTTATAATATAACAAGAACACAAATACAGGTTAAATTTCAAATACATAATATTCATGGATAATTAACTACTCAATATAATTTACATAAATAAAATTTGTTTACTCTTTGTTTACTTTTATCCACCAAGCAATTTATTCGAACATAAAAATTTCATTAAACTTTAAAAGTAATCACTTTGACAGTCTTAATCTAACAAATTCTAATCTAACAATTTTAATCTAACAATCATCAAATATTTACATGACATAACATTCTTTTGCTGAAAATACATAATTAATATACTAATTTCACTTTTCTGAAACTGAAATACAACATGAGCATTAGTAATCCGTTATTTACAAACAGACATATAACATGTAAACAAAATTAGTCATTCATTATCAACTTCAATAATCAAATAATACATTTTAAATAAATTTCAAATATATCAAGTAACCTTGTTTAACCATCTATTTAATTACACAAATTTTATTTTTTCTTTTTTTTATAACCTGAAAATTATTAATTGCTGAAAACATACATCATTAATTAAAGTTCATACATTACCAACTCATATTTACCACCTTCAAGAATAATCTTATTCACTTCTTTAGACCTTGACATCTTTTATGTGCACTCTTCGCACTTCTTTGGGATTGGACAGCCTCTGCACCAATATGCTCACTGGACTCAGCTGGGCTAGCACCTGGTACGGACCCTCATAGATGCAATGCAGCTTCTCCTGGAATCCTCGGCTTTGGTCGGACTGCACTCGTGATCTGATGTAGACCTGCTCTCCGATGCGAAGTGGGTTCCCATGTTGTCCATTCGCCTTGTGTTTGTTGCGATCTCTCATCCTTCGAAGGTTGTCCACTGCTTTCTCGAACTGCTTTAGTCGGTCTTCTTCACTGAGATTCCTCTCCACCAGGTCGTTCAAACTCCACTTGTTGGTTAACGGATCGTTTTTGGCGTGGTTAAACATTAATTCAAATCCACTAAATCCAGTACTCTCACATGTGTTGTTGTTTATGGCTAAATTCAATTCACTGATTTCTTTGTCCCATTTATTTTGTTTGTTATGTGCATAGATTTTTAATATGGCTTTCAAATTGCGTAAAAACCTTTCACTTTTGTTACCCTGGGGCTGATAAGGTATAGTCGTTTTATGAATTATTCCTTTTTTAAAGAAAAATTGTCTTAATTCATGAGCTTGAAAGTAAGACGCGTTATCTGACACTATTATTTTAGGCAGTGAGAACAAGCTGAAAATTCGATCATTTAACAATTCTTGAATTTTATTGGATTTAATTTCTTTCATGGGGAATAACCAATTAAATTTTGTGAAATCATCCACAACAATAAGCAAGTACTTGTTTTGTTTACTACTCCGAGTTAATGGTCCAAATATATCCATGTATAACTTTTCCATAGGCTGCTTCGAGTAACTTGATACTACCGGTCCTTTTAAATATTTATTTGTACTTTTACATTTTTTACACAATTCACACTTTTGCACTAACTTTTTTATATCCTCATGTAAATTAGGCCTATAAAAGTACTGGTTTATTTTTCTAAAAGTATTAGCTATTCCAGGATGTCCACCATAGGTTGACGTGTGATAATACTCAAACACCATGTTTATTAATTCTTCGGGTAAATAAACCCTATCCTTACTTCGGTTGTTATATTTATACATTAAAACACCATTTTTCAAAAAATATTTTTCATTGTTAGTTTTGTTTCTTATACTACATATAATTTGCATAATTTCCGGATCCTTATTCTGATATTCAGATAACTGTACACATGACATGGGAAAGTCAGTTATGTTAGTTATAAACAGTCTATTGGGGCTATCTTGTTTGACGATAACAGGTTCTACAGTGGGTGACACATCGCTACTCTCTTCCTTATCTACATCCATTGTTTGTACAACCGACTGATCATAACAATGAACTAAAATGTCTTCACTTGGAACTTCCTCTTCATTATTGCTAAATATTCTACTTAGATAGTCTGCTAATACATTATCTTTACCCTTAATTATTTCTACTTTAAATGGTAAACTCAGAATTATTTCACACCATCTTGCTAGTTTTCCTAATTTTCTACAATGTGTTAGAATCCAAGCTAAGGCACTATTGTCACACCTCAAAGTGAATGGCTTTACTTCCAAATAACTATAAAATTTCTGTATTGAGGCTGTTACAGCTAAGCATTCCTTATGGTAAATACTCATTACTTTTTCACTTTGATTTAGTTTTTTAGAATAAAAAGCTACTGGCTTAAGATCAGTTCCCTCATACTGTAATAAACATGCTCCAACCGCATTGTTACTGGCATCAGTGTGTAGAATAAACTCTTGCTCATAATTAGGTATTTTTAATACTGGTGGATTGCTAATTATTGTTTTTATTTTATCAAAACTTTCCTGACACTTGGAATTCCATTCAAATTTAACATTTTTCTTCCTTAATTCATTTAAAGGAGCTGCAAGTTCAGCATAATTTGGAATAAATTTAGCAAAATAACTGGACATTCCTATAAATCGACTTACAGCTTTGCTATTGGTAGGGGGTTTGGCACTTAAAATTGAACTGGTGCGCTCAGGATCTATTGTAACTTGATTATGGCTGATTAGATATCCTAAAAACTTTATTTCTTTAAATACAAATTTTACTTTTTCTGGGTTAACAGTGAGGTTCCATTTATTGAGTCTTTCAGTAACTTCTTTAATATGTTGTAAATGTTCATTTAATGTCTTGGAATAAATTATTAAATCGTCCACATAATTAATAACACACTTGAATTTCAGTCCCTCCAGTACTCTATTTAAATAACTGGATAACAAAGATGAGCCTAAATGAAGACCAAATGGAATGCGATTGAATTCAAAGCTTTCAAATGGTGTACTAAAACTTGTTATTCTTTTACTTTCTTCCGATAATCTAATTTGGTGAAAACTGCTACATAAATCTAAGACTGTAAAATATTTTGCTCCTTCTAGGAAATGGTGAATATCATGCAAGTCACCCAGCGGTGTGTTTACTTTCTCTATTTTCTTGTTTACTTCTGAATAATTAATAACTAGCCTATATTTGTCTTCACCCTTCGGTACTAAGAATGCAGGGCTATTGTATGGTGATTGACTAGGCCTAATAATATTTTGTTTGAGTAAGTCATCTAATATATTTTTCAAAATTTTCATCTTAGCAGGATTAACTGGATATGGTCTAATATTGACAGGAGTAGTATCATTCAACTTAATTGTATATTCATAATCTATTCCACTGCCTATTTTATTAGTGTAAACATTTGGATATTTTTCTATTAAATCAACTATTTCTTCCTTGACTTCACTACAGCCAATATTTACTTGTTTACTAACATTGTTTACATTAATTCTTATGTTAGCTAAACTGTGAATGAATTCGATTTTTACATTAGGCTTGAAGTTAAAATAACACTGGTTACTTTTCAAGTCTACTACCAACTCACTTTGTTTAATAAATTGACTCCCAATTATCATAGCATAACTTAATTGTTTACTTACTTGGACAAGTATTTTCCAAGTAAATTCATTTATTTTTATTTTTAAATTACACTGCCCCAGTATCTTCATTTCACTTTGACTCGCTGTACGACATTTAATATCTGACCTATTCAACTGTAACTTAGGACAACATGCTTTTAATTTGTTAAACAAATCTTCACTAATTACATTAATTGAACTTCCAGTATCAATTAATGCTTCCTGTTTCACTTTGTTGTTTACTATAACTTCAATAGTTGGTAAAATGTTTAGACTGTGTTCCATATTATCAGTGTTATTGTTTACACTTGAGTGAGTCATCTTGTCGTCTGCTGTGTTGTTGTGCATGGGTTTGTTTTTGTTTACATTTTGCTGGATTTCTGGGAGGGGATCGACACGAGATCCGAATTTGGCCAACTCCCTCCCATAATCTAGTTTTTTGGCTTCTGTGTTGTAAAACTTGTTCCGGGTCTATTGTATTTTACTGGGTTGTATTGTTTATTGGATGGTGTGAAAACTTTGTTGTACTGCTGTGTGTGCTTCTGTGTGTTCCTATTTTGATAGCAATCCCTCGCTATGTGGCCATATTTATTACATATAAAACATGTTTTTCGATCTTCTACATTGTTTACATTACGGCTAGCGCTATGCTTAGGTGGTAGGTATGCTCTTACCTCTCTACGTTGCACATCGTTGTAACATACATTTTGTACTTGAATACACATGCTATCTAGGTCTGCATAGCTGGTAGGATTGCCCACAAATACTAATTTAGCTCTAGTTTCTGGATTTAATCCTAATTTAACAATGTCTACTACTTCTTCTTCGGTGTATCTAGTATTGAGTACCTCACTATAGATTTTCAATTCATTTATATATACTTCTAAGGGTTCCCCAGACCTCTGTGGACGGTTTACCATTGTTTTCTTTAAGTTTTCTCTCAGCCCCATTGGAACGAATTGTTTTAGAATAATAAGATGAGTTTCACTTACAGTGTCCCTCTCTTCTTTACACTTTAATATTTTACTATACAAAGGACCGTTAGCATATCCCAATATAATCTCTAAAATCTCACTATCTTTTAACTTTGTTTCATTTTTCAAAGCTAACATGTTTTTAATGAATTTGATCAACAAGCTAGCGTTTAACCCATCTGTTACCTCAAATCTATTTAGATAACGCTCTAGTGGATTAGGTAGGCGAGAATAATTCAACGTAACATTTCGTTGACAGTTGAAATTATCTGCCATTTCTGGAGATGCGACTCCGTTCAAGGGTGCGCTTATCGATTGGCTCATTAGAACCGGTTTCTGCACTCCCCTTACTAAGCTTTGTTCAAACTCGTCTTCAATTTCGCCATTTCTAGTTATCTCCTGCTCTATGTTGTCCTTCTCTACTAAATCAATGTTAATTTTCCCTACCATTTCCTTCAAGGAATTTAAATTTTCCTCGAGGGATGACACTTTAGCTAAAGCGGCTTCATTACTTACAAACAACCCTTTTAGACCCTTTAATCTTAATTCGTAATGAGCTAACTTAGCTTCAATACGGATTATATCACTTAAACATCTACTTTCCACCACACCCTCAATTCTTTCTTTCAGATTTTCCAAGTTTACTTTAATGAACTCATATTCCTCTCCACCTACTACATGGCCGGACAGGTAACCTATATTAGGCCTAACACCTAACTTGACAAGCTCTCTAAGTTTATTTCTTAAATCACCCACTAGTATGCTGTCTTCTACTTCTATTCCTCTTAAACGTGCTTCATACATAAGTTCTTTCTTCAGTAGAAAGTCTACCTTGAGTGCCATCTTCTCAATTTATTTAATATTAAATTTTCTTTTAAAATCTGGTCTGAGATAATTGGTTATAAGCACACACTTCTATTTTTAAACGTCTCTCTGTTGTTCAACTAGCAGAGTGGCGCACTTAATGGAGCCTTAATGAAGCTACTATTTATTTTTGATATGTTGAACAACTTAAATGAGAGATTTAAATAAAAATTCTTCAATGATAAAAAGTTTCTTTATTTTTTTTTATTAAAATAAAATTGGATTTCTTATCTAAATAATAATAAAAACGAAAATAAAAGATCCTTCTTTATTTAAAATCAAAACAAATCAAATATCTTCAGACCAGAACCTTTTTTATTAATTAATTCTTAATTCAAAAATTTAGAAAATTGAAAATATCTCAAAATTGAAAATTGAAATTGAAATCAAATTGAAAATCAAAATCAAAGTTGCAAATCAAAATTGAAATTGCCTCCGGGAGATCTGAAAAGAAATAAATAACCAGCTTTTAGTGACTTGAAACATTTTCCTTTTTTACAAAATTTTTTAAATAGAAGACAAAGCACTCTCAGAACTGTCACTAGAAGAGTGACTACAAACAAGAACAAGTTTTAACCGCGCATGCTTGGTGGATCTTACCCTATCTACTAAAACCCTACTGAAAAACCTAACTAGAGAAAACTTGTAAAAATTACTTACGTAGCTGTCCTGGAGGTTTTAACCCACAACGTGACCACAAACAAAGCGCGACCTACGCACACTCACTCACTAGCGACAAGGAAAATTGCCGATCCGGAAAACAAGACTCCGAACGGTTAAAATCGCCGTGAAGAACAAACGTGGTCACTCGCCAAAAGATTACTTAAAACTGCCCGAACGCCCGCAAACCTTCCACCAACGGACTTACCCCCTCCTTACTCTAGAAGCTAAATCACCCAATAAGAACCCTCTAAACCAGGACAACCGAACAAGTAAGGCTCACCAAACATGTTGACTTCAGAAAACATGTCGCATGAAATTGACAGGAAATTAACAACGTGAATATACTGGTTATTTAGCTAATTTAAATGGGAAAAAACTACTTTTTTATTTGAAAGGGGAAGATTCTGAATTTTTCTCAAAACTTGGAGAATTTATATTGAAAACTTTTGGTAAAAGAACCAAACACCCAAATCTCTCAGTTCTTACAATATTTAACATTTTCTAGACACAATTCTCTAAAATCATTATAATGAGACAATTAACAATTGTTACACGCTGGAGCTGGAGCTGTTTGACTGGCAGGAGTCGAAGCCTCCTCTGGAGCTGTTAGACTGGCAGGAGTCAAAGCCTCCTCTCCATCATTGCCCCCTTCTGTCTTTCTCTTCAATCCATGTACCGGGAGTTTCCCGAATCGGAAGAAAATCAGACTTCCTGCTTCCAGGATCTTTTCTCGCGACGCCTCGTCTATCGAGATAGTCGCCAGCTTCCCTGTGGCTTCATCCTTGCTGTTAAGAACTTTCCACAGTTGGGTATCCAGCCCCTTATTCTGTGTTTTGACCAAGTTCAACAGCTGCTCTTCGGTCAATTTGTTGCTTCTGGGAAAGAAGATGGTGACAACATGTGACTTAGGGATATCATCTCCCATGCACGCTTTCAGCTCTATCCCATTCCACTTGGTTAGCTGTGGCCCCTTTCCAACTAACCATTCTGCTGACTCCTTGTCAACGCAGTCAACAATCAGCATACCTGGTCTGAAATGTATGCCGGAAAACTGCAGGGAGCAATTAGCGCCCAGCAACATCTCTTCCACGATTGCTTCCTCCAGGGTTGTGAGGTCATCTGCACTCAAACTGGCCCCCGGTGCTCTTGGCAGAATTGCCACCCTGATCATGGATGTTGCTTCAGCGTAACTAGTGCTTGTCCTAGTACCCGCTGTGCTAGTGGCTGCTTGAGGAGTTTTTCTCTTCTTCAGCTCAGGTCCTTTCTGAGGAGTGAGCTGATTTGCTCCTCTCTTCTTCGTAGCACTGTCCCGAGGAGTGTTCTCCTGGGGGATCTTCCGCTCCACTGCTCTTTTCTTTGCCTCTTCTGGGGGAATTCCCTCTTCCAGATATCGCAAGTACCAGCGCACACCAGCCCCACTGAGGCCTCTTCTCAGTGGGTCATCCCATCCGCCTGGCTGCCCATTTGGTGGAAGTGTGATCTGCTTCCTTACTCTCTTTCTGGCCTTTCTGTCGGCCTTCTCCACCCCTTTGGGTGGATCCTCTCTTCGAGGAGGGTGAGTGACGGAGGGTTTCTCCGCTCTGCTCCCCCTACCTCGACCTCGGTTTCTCTCTCCTTCTCGCTGTCGAAATTCTCCCGACCTGCGATGTTCTCTATATGGTTGATCGTCTAGGAGGTGTTGCTCCGCACGTTCAGCCATCTCAGTTGCGGTGTTTTCTCGCCTGAAACGAAAGTTTGAATTCTTACTCATAGAATTCCCACGAGTATAGAGGAAATAAACAGTCGAGCCCGCCAGAGCCTCATAGCGGGTAAGGCTATATACTCTGGGAGGTCGCCCAGTATCCCAGGGCTCCGTTTGAT
Source organism: Stictocephala bisonia (assembly GCA_035578905.1). Classification (NCBI taxonomy): domain Eukaryota; kingdom Metazoa; phylum Arthropoda; class Insecta; order Hemiptera; family Membracidae; genus Stictocephala; species Stictocephala bisonia. The sequence goes on along the minus strand of JAQJVL010006762.1, from coordinate 6,942 downwards.
GTACCATTAGGCCGGTACCATTCACCCCATCAGCACGGGTCGCTTGACACTTTAGGGTTAGCCTGAAGTGAAAGTGAAACAAAGAATAGAAAAGTTCAGTGAATAGAGCTCTGAGAACAGTTGTCTCGATAGGAAGAGAGTAGAGGAAATGAAATGAAATTCTTTCTAGAGAGAGAAAAAGAAGCCTGCCAGTTCTGCTTAGCCTGACCAGATGAATTGATTGAAAGAAGAGAAGAGTTTGGTCAGGGAGTGTCCAGGGGCACGCGCACGAAAGCTCCAGATTGAGAAGAGGAAGGCCTGGATGATGTGCTACTTGGACGTACTGGCTCGGCACATGTGCAGCTGCATGATGGCACCTGCACTTTGCCCCCCGTTATACTGTAAAGTAGATAAACGTTATCTTGTTAAATGTATCAGTCAGTATGATAAGAGGACGATTGGAAAGTAGTTATACTGTAAAATAGATAAACGTTATCTTATTAAATGTATCAGTCAGTATGATAAGAGGACGATTCGAAAGGCGTTATACTGTAAAGTAGATAAACGTTATCTTGTTAAATGTATCAGTCAGTATGATAAGAGGACGATTGGAAAGTCGTTATACTGTAAAGTAGATAAACGTTTTCTTGTTAAATGTATCAGTCAGTATGATAAGAGGACGATTGGAAAGTCGTTATACTGTAAAGTAGATAAACGTTATCTTGTTAAATGTATCAGTCAGTATGATAAGAGGATGATTGGAAAGTCATTATACTGTAAAATAGATAAACGTTATCTTGTTAAATGTATCAGTCAGTATGATAAGAGGACGATTGGAAAGTCGTTATACTGTAAAGTAGATAAACGTTATCTTGTTAAATTATCAATTTTGTTCAAAAGCTAAGTACTTAGAAAGACCCTAATGCCAATCAGTCTTCCGTATTCACCCAACGAAATTAACAACTCGATCCGATGCAAAAAGGGATTTAATTAAAAAGTTAAATTAAACAACTAAAGGCATGTAACAGTCTAATAAAAAACATTTCATAAACACCAAAATTCATGTTTTCAAGACGTGTTTCAACCCAGTTATTGTACAGATCTAGGTTGGTCTCCGATTTGGTTTGTTGAGTCGGGTCGGCTCGGGTCAAACTCCGTTTATCGGGCCTTAATTGGACCCAATTTGATCCCCCTCGCTGCAGGCCGCTGGTTGTGTTATTTGGGGCTAGCTTACTCCTCAGATATTTGTAAATAGCTAATATACGAGCTTGGGAATTGGGTTAAATGATGAGCTATATTTTAAGACGATTATTCATTATTTTTTTCCTTTGAGTGATTTAATCAATAAACTATTTTAGGAGGATTAGAAATAATATAAGTAGCGTAAGGTTTGTTTTCAGTTACAGTTTATTGATTTTAAAAATATAAAAAGCTGTTATATAAGCCAGATATCGAAAAATGTACCAAAGACACGCTATATTAATAAAAATATAAAGTGATCTCCTGCCACAAAGCTATCTCCAAGCCATTAAGACCTGCCACACTTATTCTACTTATGCTAGCTAATCACTCCGTTAAAGTGCGCAAGAGGCACTCTGTAAATATGTGATTCATTATTTGAATAGACTTCCCGCAATCACATGACTGATCCTTGTAAATCCCCATTTATATGTTGTGTAAAGAGGAGGTGCAGGACATTTAAGATGTTATTAAAGTGCCTCCTAACGTCTTATCTCTCGAGACGTCAGCATCGGATACCAAGTAAGTGAGAGTGTCACTTATAGTTCTTATGACCTTATAAAGTTGAATATATAACGGACACTGATAGTGTTTTTATTTAAATGAAAATTTGTACAAGTTGTCCCTCATTTCATCATGCCTTTCACATACTTGACGTTTTTCATGTCAAATTTTCACGTGGTGGTAGAATCTTTAAACAAACAATAGAGAATTGTGATTCATTTTTTCATATAACCAATGACTATAGAAATAAGAAGAAAACCGCCACCTCCTCACATGAGTCAATTCAATGGAATTAAATTTTTCAATAAACTTCCTCAGTCAGCTCGGACCATTCCTTATGCTCAATTTAAAAATAGTTTGTATAAATGGCTAATTGATAATCCTTTTCATTGTATTCAAGAATTTTTAGAACATGACCCTAGCCTAATAATATTATAATAACGAACTACTATTATTTCAGACAAGCTTGTTTCCCAGTTAATAGTGTTACATAAATCTAAAGTATTCTAAAATTACAACATGTTGCTTATAAATTGTATATATAACTAATATGTATGTGTTGACAATTCCTATTTCAATGTACATATTGATCAATGGAAATAAACTATTTGATTTGATTTGATTTGATTTGATGAGTACAGTGAAGCCGAGTTGTCACAGGTAGCGCCAGTGATCTCCCTCTCTGTCTCTCATCACTCCTCTTCCTCTAGTAGTCGTTCAAGCGCTAACATGCGCGCGTATACAGAAATTGCATTAGGGCCTTTTACACGCACGTTCTTTTGCTAGTGCTTGAGTGTGCAGGATTGCGCGCGGGAAAGCGCGCCGATTCTAATGCGCTTGATTGCGTTTTCTGCTCAAGTTGCAAGTTTTTCGAACACACGTTCTTTCGCGCGCAAATCCCTGTTTCACTTTTGTTAGAATGGAAATAATTGCGACGTAAAAGTGGAATGTGTCTGAGAGTGTGCAAATCACACAGCGTTGCTGTAGCTTCTGTACGCTGTGTTAACGTGTGTTTTAGTTTTAGTGTTAATTAATTTTAATTAATGATGTTTTATTTTAATAAATGTTAAATTCGTTTAATTAAAGTACTTAAAATAGGTTTCAAGATGTACATGAAAAGGAAAAGAATTGCTCAAGTAATTGCTCAAATATAATACAAAAATAATATTGTTAGTTGTAATTTGCATCATTATTGAAACTTTAATAAAAATCGTTGACCCACTTTTTAGAAATTTTCACTTTTGTATTTTTTGCCATAAAAATAAAAATAAATTTCAAAAAGTGAAAAAATTGTTAGGAAATTTTGGCTAAATACACCTGCATACCAAATTTCATAAACATTATCCATTCGTGTTGTCTCCAGCTCTGTGCACATACATACACACAGAGACAGACAAAACAGCGGTTTTTTCAATCACTTTTTTGGGTTCAAGGACTCTAAAATGGATTTTTAGACCAACTTGTAAAAACATTTTTTTAACGATCGCAATACTTTCTCTATGCCAACGCTATGGGAGAAAGTAAAAAGGGCCCTTTGTCTAAACAAAATAAAGTGCGTCTAACTAAAAACACAGGCCGCACAATCATGTGGGAAAGCACTGGTGACTGAACTGACTGGCCTGGCGCCCTTCCACTCGCACCCCAACATCTCTACACGTACGTGTAAAGTGCCCTATTGGCTTGAAATAACCGTGGAATCTACACCATCCTACACATTGGTTCATATCGTTGTGTAATCTATATTAAATGGGGGACTACTACAGATCCTTGGGTACCTGCGTGCAATTAATGACTGAAGTGATGGCAATGGCAAACAATATGTTAAACACATCGATATATCGAAGTATTGATATATCGCAATGCAAATATCGATATATTGATTTACCGATGAATCGACTGTAAATGGTTTATCTCTTACTTATATCCAACTCTTATGTGATGACACCAAAAACACTTGTTTTTCTGTTACTATTGAAAATAGCCTACAAAATAATTGTTTGCTACCATTAAATACATTTACTTTCAATAAAAAAGTTATAGGGGTTGAATAAAAAATTCAAAATGAGAATAATCATACGTTCCATTTATTAGATAACAATGTAACAACGTAATCATTATTGTTTATTATGTATAAAATACAATTAGGCTACTTATACAAACAAACAATTACACAAATTAGTTCAACAGTGACCATAAACGTCACGTGGTCTAACAGGCCTAGATTCCGGATGATCTACAATCAAATACATTGCAGTTTCTTAACGTGACGTAAAAAACTGAATATGCTTCATTATTTCAATTACATATTTTTTAGCATATAAGCCTATTAAAATGTCCTTTTTTCGGCTATCGATGATTTGAACAGGGTGAATGATATCAATTTTTAGTGATATGATATATCGGACAAAAATATCGATATTGTCACTAATAGTGAAAGAAATGTCGGTTCTGGTGACACAGTGCCCAGCTACTTGGAGACAAAGTGTTTGGGAGATTGTAGGCGATAGGTTCCACGCTCTGTCCTCAACCGACACGGCGTCCGCTGAATGGTGCCATCAACGTGGACACTACTAGAAAAGTCTGGGGTGTCCATGTTGAATGGTAGTCAAGATTCGGATGTTGTGTAGGGAAGAGAACTGAGTCAGACTAGTCAGTTGAAAATCAGACCAACACTACGTGGTTCGGATTCCACGTAAAGCTGTAGGTCCCATAGTTGCCCTGACTATTGGGCTATTAATAAATAGACCTTTTGAGCTAAGTCGAACTCAGATTATAACAGTGAATACACTCGTTCATATACACTCATCACACTCATTCACCCCTCATATTCGCCCATATCTCTACGAGCGGCGTCTTAGAGAATAATAATAATGAATATACTAATATATCGATATATTGAAACAAATATCGATATATCGTTCCCATCACTAGTAATGAGGTACCCCAGTAAGAGATGATGGTTATATGACATTAGCCTCAATATTAGTTTAGGAATGATTTGTTATATAATATGACTGAAAAATATTTGAGAGTAAAATACGCCATAAATATATGAATTGATAGTAGTGGGGCATAATAAAATATCAATATCAGCTAAACGGTAATCCATGACTCGCTTCGAGGACATTTCATAGGATTTAAAATATTCGTAAGTCAAACTATCGTTGAAGTGTAAGTACAATACAACACTTTTTTCTGGTTAATCACCCCTGGTTTAGTTTATCGTTTATTATTAAGGTTATGTGGTATGTCTAGTCCTAGCGTCGCCTTAAAAATAAAGTAGTTTTTCATTTTCATTTCAAGTATATATAGATGGGAGGCCTACTTATTTCACAGTTCAATCAGTTTTGCTAATTTTCTCACGCAGAAAATTAAACAAAGTTCTACCTTTCTCTTTTTTATGGTTTAGTAAAGCTCAAACACTTAATTATATGACTTATTTTAACTACATAATACAGACCTGCTTTTTATTTGAAAGTCTGCAAGCCCAATTTAAATGTTCGAATTTCATTTCATTAATAAATAAACGTTTATTGATTATGGTGGTTAATTTCTGAGACCCAATACTCTTTAACCTTTTAGATTTTTATTTCGTCCTAAAAGTTTGCAATGAAAATTCTATCGCTGAATTTAAAGAAAATGTCCTAGACATATATTGCCGTTTGATAGAATAGTTCTCGTACATCTAAAAAATGCTGCCACAGAATCAAAGTTTGAAGTCGGTGTTTGATTTGTTGACAGGGTGACGTTGCCGGGAAGGGGGGACGACAAGAGGATGCCAGCCACCCTGGCCCAAGTTCTCGTCTCCACTCAGACTCCCTGGCAGAAGTTTGGCATTGAAGTGGTTCTGTCCTTTGTCATCGTCTACACTTACTTCGTGACGATGGACTCCCATAGAAAATGGCTCAGCAGCTCCGGACTCACCATCGGGGCTTCGTACCTCGCCTGCAGTCTTGTAGCAGTAAGTTATTGTCTAGTAGAATTGTATTGCCTTGTATACATTAAAAAAATAATTTTGTAACTCATAACTTACTTTGGTGTGTTGATTGCTAGTTTTTACTAGCAAAAACTAGGCGCTGAAAGATCTCGGAAGCTCGTTGGATTCATAACATTTACAAACAAACCTAGCCAGATGTAATGATTCAATGATTTTATTGAGCCAATCAACAAGACATGTTACAGGCTAGGTCATGCTACATACTAACATAAGATAAGATGCATGATAAAATAATATTATCTGTAATCATGCACAAGTCAAATAAACAAAGTTTTAAGTTTTAAAACTAACAAAGAAGTCAATGGAAAAACATACAAGCAATAAAATTTATACAGAATACACGCAAACTAACACATGCTGAACACATAATACTTAAAGATACAAAATAATATATACATATTGCATAAATAAAAACAAATATTTCTCATGCAGACAAGTAAGTCAAGACAAAACATGCATGATCAAGTATACCTCAAGTCAATTGTGGTGGTTGTCACTTTCGATCTGGTCAGTGTAGTAAAGTCCAAGTCAAAAAACTCAGTCACACACACACCGACCCACCCATACACGTACAGTGGTATTGACCCACCCTTACACGTACAGTGGTATTGACCCTCCCATACACGTACAGTGGTATTGACCCACCCATACACGTACAGTGGTATTGACCCACCCATACACGTACAGTGGTATTGACCCACCCATACACGTACAGTGGTATTGACCCACCCTTACACGTACAGTGGTATTGACCCACCCTTACACGTACAGGGGTATTGACCCACCCATACACGTACAGGGGTATTGACCCACCCATACACGTACAGTGGTATTGACCCACCCTTACACGTACAGGGGTAATGACCCACCCATACACTCTACAGGGGTACTGACCCACCCATACACGTACAGTAGTATTGACCCACCCTTACACGTACAGTGGTATTGACCCACCCATACACGTACAGTGGTATTGACCCACCCATACACGTACAGGGGTACTGACCCACCCATACACGTACAGTGGTATTGACCCACCCTTACACGTACAGTGGTATTGACCCACCCATACACGTACAATGGTATTGACCCACCCTTACACGTACAGTGGTATTGACCCACCCATACACGTACAGGGGTACTGACCCACCCATACACGTACAGTGGTAATGACCCACCCATATACGTACAGGGGTATTGACCCACCCATACACGTACAGGGG